>VDFB02363165.1:117840-179616 GCA_007258455.2 Sequoia sempervirens
CACGGATCTCCACAATATGGTGATTGCCACCCACACTCAACAGTATCAGGGCAAATGAAGCTCTTGGGTGTTATCACCAGCAAATGGCAAAGAAAGGAAATTGAGAACAGTAAAGGAATGGATAATGTATTTGAAGAGAATTATATCCTACCGTTATGAATTTCTACCGTTGCTTTTTTCTGCTTTTTTCCTAAATACAGGTTGTGATGCTTTCATTGCATTCTAATTTGAATTTTAAATTTAGCAAGGGGATTTCACTGTTGTAGTTTTTGTTGTAGTTTTTGTATACTAAAGTTAATTTTTATTTAGTTTTGGATTATTTTAGGGGAGTATAATTATATATCAACAAATGTTATATTTTTGAAAAATCAGATTCATTAAATTTATTTATTTATTATCTTTTTTTATTTATATATTCTTTTATATATTTCATCATGTCTTATTTGTATCTATTTATATTTTTGCACATTTGCTATTTATTATGTCTATTATGTTCAAATATTCATGCTCCACATTAACATGCCTATTCTCTTATTTCAAGAAATCCAACAATGTGAGATTAATCTTGTATCACACAAATTCGACCTCTAAAACTTCAAATTTAAAATCAATGGACTTTCATCTATTAGAAAACCTTTCCTCCAAAAGCATTCATGCACTCAATGTATTATCTCTTAAAATAAAGATTACTGTAAACTTGTAGAATCTCTATGCAAGGTTTTTGAAATATCAAGCTCCCCAATTCCAGTCTATGTAACACATTTTAATCCATGCTTCATCTTCGTACATATCAAACTTGCAAGAGATACTCAAATTTAGAAAGCAAGACAAAGGCAATGATAGCCAATGTCAACAACTACTTATGTGCTTGATTTTGTAGAAATAAAGTTACAAAAAACCACCATGTTGTTATCATATCCCGTGAAGTCAAAGAATATCAAATGGTTATAGGGGTAGTAATGGCATGAGTATGGGTGTCATACTAGTAAAATTAAGATTGTTATTACACAATAAAAATTTCTAATGACAAATTAAATGAGAAGCATGGACACCGTGAAAAAAAAGAACAAAAAGGAACACATAATTACCATCCATCAATGCATTCAATTACACATATGGGCATGATGGTGTTGTGTCTAGATAGTTCTAACAATGCCATTAAAGTGATATGGCATTCTAGTCCCTTGATCGTCCAAAATTTCAAGTCACATTCAAAAAGAAGAAAATGGTGCTAGGAGTCTATAAACCTCTGCGACTACTTTGCCACTAGGAAAAAGTGTGAAAAAAGGGAGAAAAAGTACGTGGGATAGGAAAGGAAGATATTGGTGTGAGGAAAAGAGAATGGAGAGGGAAAATGTGATCTCATGGAATGCATAGATTGTAGGATATGAATGAAATGAATTAGTTGAAAAGGCTTTAAAATATTTTTTATAAGAAAACATGGAAATAATGGTGCATGAAGGATGAATGACTTGTGACCCACCATAAAGGCATGATTTTAGGAAGTCTAAGCTAGGTGCTACCAAGAGGGTGTGAGCAACAAAGATTAATAGGAGGAGAATAGAGTAGGAGGGCATCTAAAAGTTGGGTGAGATATATTTGGGGCATCGTTGGGAACATCGTGTGATAGATAGAGGTGATTTAAGGGGGGATGACATGTAGAGAAAATCTAAGAATGCCATTAACACAAAAGGAAAATTCAAAGGAACTTGACATAGGAATAAGATGTGAAGGGTTGGAAGGAAAAGGGTTTGATGAAGGATATATGCATGATCTTCTCATAATTGATTTGTTGAAAAAGGCTTTAGAATATCTCAAGCAAATGAAATTGGTAGGAAAATTCTCTAGACGTAGCCCACATCCTTCGTGTGTAAGATAAATGGTAGATTTAGGAGAAGAAATAGATGTCTACTAAAGCATAAAGGAGGGAAAAAAATTTAGATATTAGAGTTGCAACTACCTTGCTAGATGTGAAAGATGAATCAAGAATATGGATTTCATGGAGCATAGTGAACAATGAAACAGGTGCTTCATTTTTTTATTAATTATATATTTTGTTTTGCATAAGGATGGTTTGCTTAGAGTCAAAATATTTTCAAGATTAAACCTATCCCAGTGTCTCTGGGAAAAACACTACAAAGTTTCTTATAGGCTATCTTGCCTTTTTTATTAAACTCATCTAGAATTTTAGGTCTTACATAAGGTTACATTTAGCGGAATATGCAAAGAATATGATTATGTTGCCTACTAAGACATGAAAATAATTTTCCAATTGAAGGCTAATGTCATTACATACCATGAAGATGATTATGAATATAGTACTATTGGTATTTCTTTAACTACTCTAAAATTGCTAAAGAAGATTATTGATATACACTAGCTTTAACTCAAGTGCATTGTTTAAGGTATGGAGATGATTATAATAAATTTTGTAATTTAGAGATGAGGGTTGTCCTCAAATATTATAGTTGAATTAAGATTAACAAGAAAATCCTTTATTTAGACATAGATTGGGTTTGACAACCACTTTTTTTTGAGCATTTTTTTCAATTATGTTAGTGTTCTAAAATTGATTATGAAAATCTACAATGGCCTTAGAAAATACTATCGCTTGTTTAGTATTTATTATGAAAGATAAGAATGCCTCCTTCTAATTGGATAATGCACTATATCTTAAGCGATTCATTTATCTTGAAGAAAAAAATTTAAATACTATGACAAAGGTTCTTACCATACTTATTAACAATAATTATAAGATAATGACATAAATTATGAATTTTTATTTAATATGTCCAAGTAGAAGATTAGTGGCTGAGTTTTAAATATGAATTCCCATATAATATTTGGTAATCATATCAAAGAACATGTTATGATATGGTTGTTGTCCTAACATGACAGTATTTTGCAATTACAAGAAGTATATGTTATAATGGTATGGTTATTCATGCATCTATGGAAATTAATAAATTTTCCTTGCTACTTGGAGGTTTTACACATAGTCATCTTCTATGTAAGAAGGATGTTTTGAAGTTTAACTTATAATATTTATATTTTTCTTTTGTTGACTATCCATGGTAGGTTAGGAATTTTAGCGGGGTATACCTTGTTAATATAAGAGTATTGGGATCACATGTTAAGACAAATGAAATAAAAGGTTTAAGAATGAAATTGTTATTATTATTATTATTATTATTATTGAGTGTATGATGATTTGAAGGATATGATGTTGCCCAAATATCTCTAGTATGACTCAAATGTTGATTATGTTTAGAGCAAGTTTGTAGTTATTGCTAGTAAAGGGATAAGGACAATTATTAATTTTAAATAATTTTAGTAATATGTGGTTAATTAACAGAGTGAAACAAAGTACCAAGTTTTGAATACTATATTGAAAAATCAATTCTAGATTCACTATGTAATTAAACTAGTCTAAGAGGTAGCAGCTCATTTCCTTTGTATTAGAAACTCCAATAGGATAGAATGCTCCCAAGTTTCATCACTAGCCTTAGAGATTAACAAGGATAAATCCTAACAAAAATATATAGTAGACACTAAAGTAACATGAAACTAATTTTTTTGTTGTTTTCCATTTTGTGTATGAGTGAAAAGGATAACAAATCCTACCTACTATGGTTTTTACATAAAGGTAATTTGTCATTTGTGATCAGTGTGGCCATTGAACCAATTAGACTTTTGGGTTTTTACATAATTTTTGCATTATGAATAATCAAGGTGGTGAGTTCTAATTAGAGAACTTGATGTCCTTAGATGGAAGTTTTATAATTTAGGCTTACAAAATTAGGAATTAAATTAGAATTCCTTGTTTATTGTGAAGAACTATTAACTAATGTGAATCATTTAAAGGAACCCTTTTTGGTGTTAATAATTGGTGAAACAATGATTATCAGGAAACTTGAGCATAGGCATCCCTTGAGAGACCATGTAAGGAGAATTGTGTGTTACTTCAATCTTGTTTGGAAGTGGATACAAAGGTAGTCCTTGGAAGAAGGATGTTATTGTGACCTCAAGTTTGTAGGGGGAGGGCTTATGGGGGAATAACTCTAAGGGTTGGGTGTTGTTTCTAATTCGTTTGACCTTCTCTCTTAGTAGGCTTCACTTTGAGGCTGAAATGGGTATTAGATGTTTTTTTTTTAGTTATGAAAACCTAATAACTTTTATTTAATACATAATATACTTATGTATAGTAAGCACAATGAAGAAATAGATTGATTACTTTTTAGTCAATATTTAATTATATGTACATGTTGGGTAAAGGCCATCTTGTGTTGGTTCTATGTAAACCTTATGTGTTTGTGAAATCTACGTGTGTATCTAGAGGTCTCTATGTATCGGCCCATGGATTTATTGATTGTGATATATTTATCTAGCTCACTTGATCATTATTATAAATCATGTTATGTATGACCCACCCAAGTGTGAACTTCTAAGGTGTTCGAGTAGTGACAAGCAATCATTGGACCATGCTAATGATTAATATATACCTGCACTACTTTTATGGATTAATTGACATTCACTTGGTTCACACATGAATACTTGTGGCGTGTGTATGATCCAATCATGGTTGTATTATTTTGATGTACACATATGATCTAATCACCATTTTACATATGATGTGTGTATGAGCTAGTCATTTTTATACTATGATGTGCCTATGAGCTAGTCACTTGGTGTATATGTGATGTATGCTAGATATAGTCATGTTGTGTGTGTGATCTTTGGAGTTATGGTGTGATATAACCCCTATGTATTTTTGCATGTTTATACATTAAGGAAAGTAATTTTTGGTATGAAACCAACACTTGATGGAATATTGTTATCATTACATTATAATTTACTAAGTTCATAGCTTATGCTTAATGCATAGTCATGGCTTAGAGGTGAGATTAGATATCTCATAAAAGAGGAGAGAATGAACTTCCTCTAATATTCTTGGGAAAACTATGAAGCCTCTAATTTACCACAAGGGGATGTGTAGGTAGGGTCAACATGAACCTTGAGGTTTAGGAATAGGTCTAGGGATTCCCTTAATTAAAGGAGCTTAGCACGTTTGAGTATAAGCATACAATTGGCGATGTTTATTTTCCATCACCATGGTGAACGAAGAACTTTTGAAATCAACACTTCCATTTTAGATCATAGATACAGTTTTGTTTGATTAAGTTGTTAGTTTATGTGAAATGAAAAAATATTGTAGTGGTCAAGGGGTGAAAATTACAATTGTATTACAAAAATTGTGTGCCTAATACTGTAAACCTACAATTTGTGTCCCCCTCATTTTTTGTGTTAATTTTTTCCTTTTGGTACTAAATTTTTCCATTATTAAATATTTATACCAATATTACATACAACATAGAAAGTTTCCCAAAGAATGTCTAACCCATTTGATACCTGATCCCTAGATTCCTTACATGCACCACAAATAAATATTAATTTTATATTGCAAACATTATGCAAGGATTAAAATAAACATTTTCCAATAAAATTAACTTGCAAAGAATATAAGGACAAAATATACACTCTAAGATAATTTATTTTCTATTGTATCGTGAATCAAGTTTGTAAGCCTTCATCCTTACAAATGTTCCCTCTTAAATTCTAGTTATATGCACATCATTTTATTGTATTTAATTTCTTAAAATAAAATTTGATGTTATGATATTTCACCCTTATTTATTGCATTGGACACTTGTGTTCTCTCATTTAATTATCCTTGATTAAGTTAGGGGAAGAGTAATTAATGTTCACAAACTCAGTACTTATTATATATAATTTGGGGAAAATTACATACTTATGACCAATAATTTGAGTCTTCTTGATTATAATGTCTTTAACAAAACATTAATTCTATATGTGGTATATTATTACATGAATTTATTTCATAGCATCACTTTATCTTGATCCATTTATCAAGTTCATTCATTAAAAGTGGTCTCAATCCAAAGCTTCCTTATCCATCACATTAGATCAATTTGTAGATGTGGAATTTACTAGGGCCATTTATATAGCTATGGATTTGAACCTCAATTTTTTTATACTCTAAATTAAAATTCACACCTTTTTTACCACTAGTGATTGTGAGTTGACCTAGCACACCTTTTATATTGATTTATGTGTTATTTTTATATTTAAAGATATTCAATCAATCATTTGAACCATACAACATCTCTTAGGAATCTATAGATAAAAGAATGATCAAAGAACATTCAAGGAAATATAGTACCATCATCACATCATATATTAGCATGCATCATCCTATGCTCATTGTCACACTTTCTTTTTGTCCACAATCATTTTACCTTGGTTGTTTAATTGGTCTATCTAATGGTTAGACTAAGGAGAACATGATTGTCATGATTCAAAATATTTAGGCCAAAGGTGTTTGTCAATACCATAGTTCCTTATTGAGACTCAAACATCAAATAATCAAGTTAAACCATTTTCAACCAGCTTAACCCTGTCCTTGACCTTGACCCCTAGCTTTATCCTATAACCCTAACTCTTAACCTAAACCTAACCCTAATTAAATGTTAATCCTAACCTAATTCTAAAACTAACCCTACCCATATTGAATCATAAACCTAATCCTAACCTAACCTTAACCCTAACCATAATTGAACCATAACCCTGACCCTAAGCCTAATTAAACCCTAACCCCAGCCTACTTGAACCCTAATTGAATTCTAACCATAAATAAATTGTAACACCAATATTAATTGAACATTAACACTAATTAAAACCTAACCCTAATTTTAATTCTAAATCTAACCCTAATTATAATCATAATTCTAATTCTAACCCTATTCATAATCCAAATTCTAACAAAAACCCAAATTCTAATAGGAACTTTAGTTATAATTGTAATCTTAATTGAACCCTAACCCTAACCCTAATTGAACTCTAAGCTAACCTTACCTAACCTTAGCCTTAACCACATCCCTAATTAAACCCTAACTATAACCCTAAACCCTAACATGCACTAATCCTAACCTTGACCCCAAGATTTGTCCTATAACCCTAACCTTAACCCTAACCCTAATTAAACTCTAATTGAATCCTAACCCTAACTTAACCTTAATCCTACCCCTAATTCAACCCTAATTGAACCCAAAACATATCATTACCCTAACCCTAGTTGAACACTTACTGTAATCCTAACCCTAGTTGAACACTAACTCTAACCCTAACCTTAATGTCAACATCAACCCTAACCTTAAACACATTTTTGAACCCTAACCCTAATTGAACCATAACCTTAATTAAACCCTAAATCTAATTGACCCCCTACCCTAGTTCTCCAACCCTAACCCTAAACCTAATTGTGACCTCAAGCTTTATCTTAGAATCCTAACCCTAATTAAACCATAACTCTAACTGAACTAGAACCCTAACTAAATCCTAACCCTAACCCTAATTAAAGTATAACCCTAGCCTTAATTGAATCTAACCCTCACCCGATCCCTAAACCCTAATTAAACTCTAACCCTAATTGAATCCTAAGCCTAGTTCGCTCATTATAACCCTAACCTTTATCCTATTTCCAACCCTAATCCCTAGCTAAATTCTAATTCTAACTCAAACCAAAATTCTAACCCTATTTTTTATGTGTTGAGAATTTTTTTCTCTTAAGTATGTTTATTTCTATTCACTTTGTGCATTCAACTCCAATGGTTCTTATCTTTTTGGCTTTTGTATTCGCCTTGCCACATGTCATATTGGTGCATCTTTTTGGAGGTCGCAGGTTAATTTTTTTCCAAAAGGTGTGCAATGGTGTCATGCAGTGGTTGCACAACCTTTTGAAATATCACCTTCTTTTTGGACCTGAAGTAGGACATGTGGTCGCCCTGTGTGGATTTTCCATAGCCCTCTCTCTCAGTTTTTGAAGAGCACTTGCTAGCATGCCACATCACCGAACTTTTGTCAAGCAGGTTTTCTTCACTATCTACAATGATATCTTTGCAAACGTTGCTAGGTGACAAGGTGTTTTGTTCCTTCACACCTTTAAGGGTCAACTTTCTTTTTGAAAATTCCATTTCTACTTGCAGCAAATTAGATCAGATTTAGTTGAGCATTTACAACTTGTATCTTCCTTCTCATAGGAGATATGCATGAAGCCTTTGTGGCATCTAGTTCATCGAGTTGTTGCATGCATCACCATTATTGAAGCAACTTAATTTATATTATCATATCGGATCTAATTTTTTATTGTATTTTGAGGTTGTCTTGTGCTGACACCTATTAGGGATTTATCTTTGGTGGCAGAGACTTCTTGGTGCTTGTATGCTTCTCTTGTCTTATAAAAGTGAATTTTTTACAACCTCTCAAAGGGGATTATCATTAGTAGAAATACTAGTAGCAGTAGTGGATAAAATGGGGTGTAGAAGATTTCTTATAGAGCTCTGATTGCTCTTTTGTAATCAATGTCAAGGAAACTATTTGGATTTGTTATTTGACATTAGCACTTTTGTTATTCTACAAAATAAAACAATAGAAGAAGAATTTTTTTATTAGATTGTGCACATGTGGCCTTTATTTTACATTTTATTCTCTATTCCATATAAGTTGAATGCTTTGTGTCTCTTTATTTCCACATACAATCCTGATAATTGATTCTTAGTTATTAGCTTTTATGTTCTTCTAACTTAAACTCTTGGGAATTGAACCATCTTATGGTACTCTTTCATTTTATTGTTGAAATTATGTTGGATTTCATATTATGCTATCAAGGTAACATAGTTCTATAAGGATATGAAACATCTTGTTTGAGCTTGGGTTCCCTATTTCTGTTGTGTTAGAAACCAAGATCTCATTGCAAACCAGAAAAATCACCTTCCACAGAAGAGAAAAACGAAAAAAGCAGAGATTTGCAAAAGATGTGCAAATTGATATATTCGAAGTACAATAATTACAAGAGATAATTTTCTTTATAAAAGCAAAGATGCATAAACCTAATCTTATGTTGAGCAACAAGATAACTCAATAAGATAAGGATAAAACCTATAACTTAGGAATTAAATATGCCTAAGTAAACTTATGCTAATGTGTAATTAAATATTAATTACACTAACATGTTGAACCTTAATGGGTGATTCCCATGGGAGGATTTGAATGACTACTCTATGCCCACATAGGCCTTATTCAATTGTTCTCCTTCCAACAATGAAGGGTCTACATGACAATCTGTGTTCATTTTATCAGAAATACGAACCTGTTAAGGGTTTTGAAATGTTCTAAAAGCTTTCAGAAAATCACCTTACTTAGATTTTATTCCTGCATTTCTTCTTCTTTTCTCCAAACACAAAAGGAAGAGCTGACTTCTTTAAAAATCCCAAAGCTTATTTAGTGAAGCACAAACAAGGTTCTCATTCATTGAATTTCCCATAAGGCTATTTGAAGAAGCACAAGCTTTCATGATCAACATTATGATACAAATTTTTTTGTAGCTACAATACATATACTTGCAATAATCTATTATTTCAAACTATTATTTGGCTTGCTCTTAAATTGATATTTGATAAATAATTTATTGACTAACCAACAAATCCAGTTGCTATAATACTAGATAGACAAGTACTGCCCACTATGTGAAACTTGTTTACTTTAAAGAATAATTATTAGTTTTATTCATTTTGAAAAAAATGTGATTTTAAATTGATTATTACTTATTGAGTTTCAAATTTCATTTTTTATAAATAAATAAAATAATTATATTGTATGGATAATATTTTAAATTGATGCAACCAAAGAAACATTCAACAAAATTGAGCCATTATTGATTAATAAGATTCAAAACATTCAAATTTGTTTTCAAATTAAATGCTACTATTATTCATCCATGATGCTATAATGAAAGACAATCCTTTATATCTAAATACTAAAAAAAAAAAACTAAAAATTATCATTTTTTGGCAGTTTTTGACATTTGTCCTATTTTTTCATTTTTGGTAATTCATATACATATCCCTTTGAGCTTCTAAGATTTTTTGTAAAATATTTATAACACTAAGGTGAGATTAATTATCAACTTACAATTCAAATTGGAAACATGAGTTCCAAGTTACTAAAGACAACTTTCTAAAAGCACGCAAAAAATAATAAAAGCTAATTTTGAGGGCCTAAATGAAGGATTTTGGCCTCAAAAATATGTCAAAATCAGACCTAAAAACACATTATTAGCTTATAATTGATTTAGTCCCAAATCCTGAGAACTGAAAAATGAATGATTAGGTTGTATTTTGGTTAATCTTAAATTGTAAAAACTGTTGACTATGTGTTTTCTGCTTTTTGGTGTTGTAGAAATAATATTATTAGTTTTATCTTATTCTTCTTTTAAAATTCAATAGGAAATAATGGTATTAGTCTAATTGAAGGTATCTTCAAATGACTGAAAATATATGAATCTTCAAACTTGAAAATCAAGTTTATGTAGTTTGTTTTAATTGCTTTCAACATGAAATTTGGCATTGTGTAGCATAGTTTTAGTGATTTAGGCCTAGAAATCACTAGCCTATTTTACATGTTTTGAAATTGGCATTCTGTAGCATGATTGTGGTGCTTTGGGCACAAGAAACGATAATATATTGTACCTTACCTCTTAGAGAGGAAAAGACAGTCCACCATACATTTATAATAACCCATCTTCCATCTTATGTAGTCTGTTGTATCTCTCCTACTATAGATAGGAAAGGACCCTTCCTCAAACGTTCTTCAGAGACCAACATCCATCTTGCAACAGCCTATTTCAAATATGTTTTCCTTCAATTCTTTAGTATCATCATTGTACTCTTTTACCTTATTTTCCAATTCAATCTTATTTCATTAAAGTGCACAATTGTTCATTTTTTTAATCAAAATTCTTGTTTCAATTTTTTTTCCAAATTAGTTTTTCATGTCTTAGCTTAGTGCATAGTTCTTCATTTCCATGGTTGAATACTCATTAAGCTCATTTGGCAGCCCTGCTTATCTTCAATAGTATTTGCATTTGATTTATTGGTAGTGCATTCCATATTTTATTCTTCCATAAGAACTCTTATCCTTCTTCCATTTAATTCTATTTTCCTTCTTTTAGTCTTCCTAGAACATTCTGTCTTTCATTACTTTTTTATTCAAATTTGACAACTCTTCTTCAAGTCTTTCTTTTTCAACAAATATATTTTTGAAGACTATCTTGTTCCATTCATGTGATTTACTTTTGATGTACTTTAGTTTATTTGTGAAAATGAAGATTTTTGTCCCTACACATTTTGGTGCTTAGTTCCACCAACATTCAATTAGGTCTACCAGTTCATCCTTTCTAAACCAGGTCTTTTCGACTTTAAAGTAGCTTCTTTGATAGTATTTTTTTTATGTAATTATTATTTTTGATTGGAAGATGATTTGATCCAACTAGAGGAAGAATAGTTTCTTCCATCTTGTAGTTTGTTTCCAACTAGTTATGTGAAAATACAAATCTATCCAGTTTTTCTCTTATACAACACATTCCATCCCTCCTATTTGACCATGTATATAATCCTTTCTATGTTTGATCATCTATTAGGTCATTGTTGGTTAAGAATCATCCAAATTCATTCATTTATGATGAGACTTTTCCATTTCCTCCAAATTTTTCCTCTTTCCTAAGCACAACATTAAAATCACCACCTAGTATTATCAAACAACTTCCTACCTTGGATAATTTCTAGCTTAGTGTATCCCATAGTTTTTCCTTGTTTTGATTTCTTGTTGGGCCATGTATATTAAAGAGGATGAATTTGAGGTTGCACTTTAGGCTTGAGGCTTCACACATCATCCAATTTTCTTCTTTATCAATGATATTCATTGTTACATTGGTTATTCACCATATAATTCCCATTCCACCTGTTGTACCAAATGCTTTTGAGAATGATTCCTCCAATCCTCTAAGAAATAATATTTTTCTATCCACTTCTTCTATCTTAGTTTCTTGCAATAGTATTATATCAGCCTCTACTCTTTCTATCTAGCGCTTAATTAAGTGCCTTTTATTAGGGGCATTTAAGCCCCTAACATTTGATGTTATATTCATGGATCCTTGTTGAGGGAGTGCTCTCCTCCCTTTGTTCCTTGTAAGAAATTTTTGATGCTTTTTATGCCCTTCTCCTAAGAAAATTAGTCTCGCCTTTTCTTATTTTATTTTTGACCTTTCTTTTTCTTTTCTTTTTCAACTTGTTCTAGTAGTTTGGTTGTTTTTTGAGAAATGTTTCTTGTATCTATTATGTCTAACTCATCATACTCCTCTTCATTCTCACTTTTAGAGATACATTCTTGGTTATCTTCTTGATTCCACTTGAGGTTAGGTACAAAGTTTTCTTCCTTCCTTTCTTCATTCTCTTGCTCAGGGTCACTCTGCCTTTTGCTCATTACTTTAGGATCTTTCAGTGTGATTGGCATTTTATCCTATTTTTTAGGGCTTTCTATTTTAACAATTCCCTCCTCACTTTTATTGGTGTCCTTTATCCTCCATTCCTTCCTTTTCTTAGTGGGTTGTTGTAATGGCCTACCCTATTTTGAACTTTCCTCACCTAGTATTACACCAAATTTTTAACAAATTTACCAATTAGTCATTTTAGGCCTTGTCCCACAGTTTGAGTCCAATTGACCAATTCAAAAGATAATTATAAAAGAAAACTATACCAAAAAGACAATACTTAATGTAGTTTGTTCATTTCTAGAATTCTCATAAATTCATATGCACCGAGTATAAATATTAAGAGAAAACAAAGATTTATATTTTAACCTTCTATATTTTCTGCTTGCAACTTAAGAGAATTAAGTTCCATATTCAAGTCTTCCAAGATGAATTACAACGCAACCTCAATGCCTAGTGTTGATAGGCACTAACATTAAGTCTATATCATTTGTAAGCTTATTATCCTACGACATCTTTATTGCTTTCTACTTTCCATGGTGGTCTCCAGATCATATGCTATCGTGGCTTAAAATACTAACTTTCCTCTCAAGTGTGTTGCAAGTCTTAGGAGTCTTATGACTTCATTTCCAAACAAATAAACCATAAGGAAAAACAATGACAAATAAAGAAAGATAAGGCATCTTGCCAGAATTGTAGTGGCCTTTGGAATTATTATGACATGCTATTAGAAGATGTTATTTCTTACTTGTCTTCATTAATACTTCATGGATGCCAATGAGGACCAACGTCAACTCCCTTACTCTCACGATAATATTAAACATCTTTTGCATTAGTCTCCAAGTGAAAATTAATGACACCCTTCAAGACTATTGATAACTCTTTTTAATACCCCATGATAAATTCCCTTGTATGGTGCCTTAAAGCCTTGAAGACAAGTATGCAAAAATCCTATGGAAGAGAAAATAACATATATGTATCGATATACACCAGAAAGAGTCGATACTATTATTTGTCCTTCCTTAAAATCTCCAAACTTTACACGATGTTGTAACTCACCAATATTATCAAATATTGAGTATTCATAATATTGACGTTTATCATCTATCCTAATATGCCACGAATTCCTTATGACTAACATCTCTTTGGAACTAAAGTGGCCAAAGTCTAATTTGTATCTTCAAGAAGTGCCACGACTCCTTGGTAATAAACTATGTTGATTCAATTATACCACAATTTATTTAGCTTCAACATCCTCAACCAAAATCATTAGATAACACAGTCTTTATTATAAACCATTAATCAAATAATATCCCCTTTATAATGATGGTTGAAGGGTGGGTTGAAGGTGACATTTAAAACTTTATGTCAATTACATGCCACAATTCTGTAGACTCCTTATGTTTCTTTAATCACCATGTGATTTGTTTACACTAGCTGGTTGAAGTAATTAACTATGATAATACCTTGCATAGAGTAGAAACTCCCAAGAAATGCCAAATAATTTGACCTCCATGAATTTGTTAATTAATATGGATCCCATGTTGTAAATGGATATAATATTTCCCTCATATAGTGTAGATTAGACAACCTCTATTTAATTTCCTAGTGAATTCATTCTTCATAATATTGGTTGTTGTGCATTGCTAGAATATTATATATTGTTAAAATAAGCCTATAGTATCCCATATTGGAAATATAGGATTCCAAAATAAAAGTCATTATAAATCTGAAAGAACCAATTAAAGCACTTGCATAATCCCTAACTCAAAATTATCAACAATCACTCAGGGATTATCTCAACTCTGAAGATGATATTCCTTGTGAAGGATTTCGTCTTCACAAAGTTTTGGAAATTCTCCAACAATACAATCTTCCTCCAAGACCATAACACCCAACATCCTGAAATAGTGCTCCAGAAATATTTTTATTCTTTTTCTTAATAAACACACAATATGTAGCCAAAAATCGACAAAATTGATTAGTCATTCTTTTACTCTAGGGATATAAAACTAAATAAATAAAACATCAATTATTCTACTCTAAAACTAACAATCTATTCTAATTGAAATAACTAAAATAAATAATCCTCATACTTAGGAATCAATGATCTTAGACACTAGCGACTAATGGTGTTGTGGAAATAATGTTATGATAGACCTAGCTTTCTCTTCTCTTTCTATATTCTCTAATAGAAGTGTTTATGTTATGTATAAAATAAAATAAAATAAATATAGAGAGCACTAAAGACAAAATAAAATACTATTATGAAATTTGAAGTTATTAATAACTAAACAAAAAATAGAGAGGTTATATAGTAATGGTAAATGATAATTGTTGACAACTTTAACAAAGATAGTATTTATCTCAAGCAACAACCAAGGTAATGAAGTAACAAAATTTCATCTATTAATGATCTCAAATCTATAGATGGTTTTGGATCAATATTCTATACAAGAACATTACTAAAATGAAAGACATGGTGTATATGATAAATATTCATGAATATTTTTGAATTAGATTCATAAAACATTGAGAAATAGTTTTGATGCAGAGCTAGAGGAAGAAAACTCAATCAATCAATCTCATTCAACAAAACTGAAAACATCCTTATTTGATTACTGCTCATTTGTTCAATTTTCCTTCACAAATCTCTCAACTCAAACATTCAATTTACAAATAGGAGTTCCAATTCCCTATAGGAAATTTCAAACACTTTTTCCATCTTGTAAATGATTTATTAAAACAAAATAAGTTCCTTCAAATATCATTACAAGACCACTTCCCTTGACTGTCCTCCAATCTTTCACAATGACACTTAATGGGTACAAATACAAATTTTAGCCTTCAAAGGCACAACTAATCCATTCAAAGCTTGATACACATTCATATGAGGAAAAATAACAAAACAAAACACTTCCCAAAGTCTTCCCTTACACACAAACTTCACTTCTTTCTTTGACTGCATATATGGCATATATGGCGAGTAACCAACAAAACACAGACTGTCAGAATTTTACTCCCAAATTATGAATAGAAACCTAAAAAAAATTCCACTTCAGAATAATCATTTGGCTCATTAAGAACATATGCAAAAATGAGATATAAGTCTTTTGTATCATTGTCTCAAAAAATCCACTTTCTCAGTCTGAATTTAGACCAAATTAGGCCTTCACACCAAATGGGGTTTATTGAATTTATTAACTCCAAAAACAATTTCTCCTATCCTAAACTTGGAATATGTTAATTCAGACATGATCATGATTTAAAAAGCACCAAAATTCCAATTCTCAAGATATTTACACAAAACCTAAGTCATTACTCTCTTGTCTACCCTGTTTCTGGACTGAGACATAGAATACAGTCAGAAATCATAATACCACTCACTTGACCGTAACCTTTTTGCTCCAAAGCCTTTAGAACATGGAAGAATATTTTCCAAAGAGTTTCCACACCGAAAATAAAGGGATTTCAATGTTTAACATGTGAGAAACATCACTTTTCATATCTCTATTTACCCTAAATCAGGGTTTTACCTGTCAGCACCAAATTTCAAATATCTTGCACAAATCTAAACCAATTTACATGAGACAAAAATAAAATGGGAGGTGGTTGAGCCTATTACCAATTAAAAACCATTATCCATGCACTTGATCCCGTACAGATCTGTACAAGGGCTGGAAACAGTGAATTTCTGAAGTAAAATGAAAGAAAACAGTGTTTTTCTTTATTCCCAATCAAAACTTCAACAACCCACGAATACAAAATGGATTTCAAATCCTTTTTAAAGGAATTAAAACATGACACATCACATTGCAACTACCTTCTAACTACCTTCCATCGTTTGGACCCCTCTTGACCTCTCATATTCCATATGTTGCATTGTGCAACTTTTTACAATTTTGCATTTTTCACATTTGTGTTGACAATTTTTGACATATTTTACATTCTCCCAAATTTGACTCTAGTGACCTTCTAAGACACATAAGAAATGAATCCTAAGGACTTGAATGACCCTTGAATATTTTTGAAACAACAAAATTGATCAACCTTCAAAAATTTCCAAATGGAAGCATGATTTTGTCAAGGTGCTCCTGCACCAAGTTCAAAATCCACACCATGTAACATTTCAAAATTGTTTGCAAAAAGGATTTAAAAACACCTCATCAGAATAATATTGGTTCAAAATGTAGCTGATTATTTTGGATCGAACAGATCCAACTAGACCATTTTTAAGAAGATCTATAATTATTTTTCTTTTCCTCATTCCAAAGAATGCCCTAGAAAACACAAGGATGGTTTTTAACCAATTTTCTATATAAGATCATTACTAAAATGATAGATAGGTTATGTATGGTGACTATTGATGAATCATTAGAACTGGATTCATATAACTTAAGACAGTCCAAAATCCCTATTCTATAATTTTTTAGTATTGTTGGAAAATGGATTAAAAAACCTCACCAAGGTAATATTGTCTCAAAATACATATGATTCTTGAAAATAATAGACAACTGGCAAATTTTAATTTTGAACTCCATTTGAACACCCAACTAGCAGATGTATTATAAATTATTTTTATGGGTAAAGAAAATTCCTATTTTTTATGTGGCTCTAAGAAATTAGCTAGATGGAAAGGAATTTTTTTGACACATTCTAGAATTTCTTTTTTATTTTGAACAACTATGGAGGTACAAAATAGAATTGATTCTATAGCGAAGGCAAGAAATGTGTTGAGGCAGAAACATGAGGACTTGTGCACTAGCTACAACAATGACAAAAAAATGATTAGAAAATATGGAATGGTGATGCTATGGGGTGTTTGCACCAATTTGTGACACAACAAAGGTGCCACATTGTAAAGAATCATGAAATAGGCCTTTATGCACACACCAAATTCGGAGAGCACCAAATAGGCTTGGTAATACCAAGCCTATTTGGAACTCACCAAATATAAAAGTAGGTTAAAAAAAAACATTAAATTACCTCATTTTCTACTAAGTTTGTGATTTGGTTTGGCATTTTTCACCTTTGGAACTCATACTCGCCAAAAGTTCATTTTTTGCATTCCCAACTCATGATTTTTCATGACGATGGCACTAAGACATCACAGAGGTGGAAGAGGTATGTATTTATTTTGTTTTAGTTTCAAATTGATTTCAATTTTAAATCAAAAAAGGTTTTTTGGTTAAACTTTGTTTTAATTTCTAGGAAATCAATTTCCACCTCCAAATGTTTATAATTCACAATCACCTCCTCATGAAAGCCCTCCCAAACAAGAAGAACATCAAATCCCTCCCTCAATTCCTCGACATCCTATAGGATCTCAAGAAAATATTTTAAATCAAATTGAAAATAACAAAAGACAACTTGAACAATTGATTGCAAGATTAATTGAACATGCTACAACCCACCCTTATAGGAGAGGCATTTCTAAATCGCTAAAGTCAATTATATCTCATGTAGGAGCCATTAGTGAACAAAATATTTTCTGGTCAAATAAGAGGGAGGAATTAAAACGATTTTATGCAAGTGGACTTTCCTATGCACAAGTGAAAAAAGAAAAAAATAGCAAAGTCATCTTGTGTGCCCTTTTTTATAAACCCAAGAACCAATGCACCTTTATCACATGCATGCAAGAGGTTCCCCATCCATTGGTGCCACCATGAATTAATTAGAAATAAGTTTTGGTAGTGGTGATGGATGGTTTTTGACCAACCTCCATGCAATAACCACAAGGTACCACCATAGTTTTTGAGGAAACTCTATTGTGAGTTTTTCCTCAATAAGATGGCAAATTATGTTGACTATTTATACTTTTAGGGTAGAGGTGGGGGCTCCACACATGATAGACCAGGTGTACAATGTAATCCATAGTTGGAACTGAGACCCTTGGCCAAACCCATGGAGGAGCATGCCATTGTTCCTTCCAATGTGAAGGACAACATCGAGGTGGACACATTGGACTTGATTAGCTTGCTCACTTAGAGCATTGTACATTGTGTAAGGCCCCTAGTAGAGCCTGACGTGGGTGAGACTTCTAGGCCCATAGTTCCAGTTCATCATTGTCACTCTTGCAATGTTGTTTGCATGTATGATGGTGATAGTGCTCAGGATGTAGCTACACAACATACATTAGCTACAAAGTAGATGGTTATGGCACATGCCTTATTGAATGAACCATTCAACATTTATACTTAGGTAAAATTTAGCAAGTTCATTTAACTTTGTTTATTAAATTCTATTTTGAAATGTAAGAATAACTAAATTAGTAGAAAGAATATGATAAAAATTTAGGGTTAGAGTGTTGATGATACGTGAACCATTCTTGCAGACCCCTACATGTTTACATCGTTGAGTCCAGAATCATGCAACTAGAAATAAGTATTGCACATGTGTGAATAGTTGAATGTTATATGAATGAATGTATCATAACACGCTTTGGATGTGAAATAGTTTATTCGTGGACCTTCGACCTCAAAACCTTGCTATTATCATCCTCAAATAAATTTCACTCAAGTAACCTTTATTCATTAATGGTGTTGTAAAACAATATTAGCTAGTTTTGGTAATTTTGCATGTACAAATCTAAAATAATGCTTGAAACTACATGAACTTAGATAACTAGGTTCTTTAAAGTGATGGGTGTAGGAGAATTCATTAGTATTTTAAATAATGCATTGTATATTTTGGATTTGAACTTTCCATTTTCACTTTTATTTCAATCTCATACACTTTCATATATTAATTTTTCTATCTTATAGCTTTTTCTTTCATGAAAATGTCTTCTTTATGATTTAAAACTATCATTTTGTGATGAAAAGGAACATAGGCCTATCATTTTAAAGTTTGAGACTACCCTTTGTCATAACTATCTTGAGTTTGATGTGAAGTTAAGGATGCTTCAATGACTACCCTATATCATTTGACTATCCTTAAATTGAACCTTGTATTATCATCTATGATGAAGTGACTACCTTCTTGCCTTAAATGATCTATTACCCTTGAAGTCTACTCTTTGTAATGAATAACCTTTCTTGGAAGCCTTTCATCTCAAATATCCCTTCCATATCTTCCCTTACTCATCATGGTTTCACTATTCTATGCATTGTTATCTTCAACCACTTACATGCATTTGGTGTTTAAAAGAAATCCACAGACTACTATTAAATCCTTGGAGACCACTATACTATCAAACTATCCTTTGAATCTTCTTTCTTCCTTGATAGTCCTATCACTATCATCAATGAAGTGACTGTCCCATTTGAAGCTCTCTTGAGGTCTTGTACACTATCGAAAATCTCCAAGACATCTCTCTATTTATTCTTATGAAAGTCTTATAACTTTTGACATATGACTCCCCCTATCATTTGTCTTGATTGTCATTTGTTGTAGACTATCATATGCCCTTTTTCACTATCACCCTAGCCTCTTTGGTTATTATCATCCTTTGAAGCTTTGACTATGCAATAATACAATGAAATTTTTTCTCCTCATACTATACTTTCCTATTGGAATGATGATAGTATGACTAGCCTCAATTAGTAGTGGTTTTCCTCTATTTCACTAACATTTGAAAAACTACACCTTGATTGTCTCTCATGCCTTAATCATTGATATTTTATTATCCCAGGTCACCCTTAGGTTGATTTTCCTCGTAAGGTATTTGTTATTTTAAATTTTAAACTTTCCTAATGAATTTCTTTCATAAGGATCTGTAGTACAGTCATAAATACTCCCCTTAGGTCACAATATAGTCATAGTTATTAGTATGAAATTTCTTTCGTTACATGTATGAATGATATCCTTTATCCATACTTTCCTCTTTAAAACTTATACCTTTTGTTAAATGGACAAACCATATTCATAATACTCATAGAGAACTATGAATAGTCATAAGAATTCATTGAGGAAAAACCATTACACTTAACGAGGACAAACCATAGGGTATTTAGCTTCATTGCAAAGCATAGTCATAGTCATTGAGACTTCATTTAGCACACTTTAAAATACATAAATCACATTCCTTAACCACTATCTTAAGCCCTTCATCCAAGGTCATAGTACAATCATTAAGACCACCAACAATACAAAAGTCTTCATCACATTCATGAGGACTATCAACATGATCAATTTCCTTCAAGAATTATTGCAATCTTTTAAAATCACATTCATAAATTTTATGTTAAGGAAAAATTAAGAATCCTAAATCATGGTTATTTATATATTTATCACAATCATTAATGACTATCCTTGTTTTCCTTCTCATAGGACTGTCATTGTCCTTGTAGTTACCTTCTTAGACTACCCCTTTTATCTTCATGTTTTATTTCCTTCATAGGGGTCATTGTATAGTCATCAAGACTTCCTTCAAGGTCATCACACAGTTATGAATTATTTTCAAGGAGGTTATTGTCTTGAAGACTTGACTGTCTTTTGTGAAGAGATTGTCCTCCATTGTTAGCTTGAAGAATGCCTTTTCTTCATGAATGCTCAAGAATATAACCCTTCACTCCTTTCATCACAATGGTTTTCACTATTCTTTTTGTATAGTGATTGATACTAATTCATGAGCATGGTTTAAGGTTTTCCTTCATTCTTCAAAAACTTGCCATTATTAAAAGTGACTACCCATTGCATTATTGGTATGACTATCATTAAAATTTTGTTATTGCTACCCCTTTCAACATGAGATTGCATCCTCTTTGTCAATGTAGGTGTTTCACCCTACATTATGAACCTCTTAACATATATATTTCTCAATGTTTCATTTTTTCCATATTCAGAATAAAGGTCCTTATCTACTACAAGTTTGTATAAAGTAGGTGACATATATTTGTCATCATGAGGTCTATTAATAAGCCTTCTTGTAGCATTCGATGAATATCAACAATTTATCCATTCTTTATGGATACCATGGAAATATATGGTTATATACCTTCAAAAAAACCTTGATAACTACCTTATAAGCATCCAAAAATAGACATAAAGATAATCCATAGAAATTTTTTTGGCATGGCATTCGTCATGGAATTTCATCACCATGAAACCATATTTCTTTGAGGAATTTTTTCAAACAATTCACTACCTTGTCTATGCTTTTAATTAAATAAAGAAACTAATGAAAGTGATAAAAAAAACTTCATATTTGGTGTTTCATTTTCAGATGTTGACATAAGACAACCCTAGCGGTGTTCATGGCATGAAGGATCATGGAGTTGTTGTAGCAATAGCCAGTTCTCATCCTTTGGAAGAAATATGTGACAAATTAGTAAATTTGACATTATATTTACTCTTCTATGGTCTATTATTTAAAATTTCCATGATACTTGTATGTAGTTTAACTACTATCTTGATGGTTGCTACAGGTGCTTGTCACTCCAAATCGTTGACGTGCTATTGTTGTGGATGAGCATGGTGATTTTTTTTTGTGGTAAGTGATTATCTTGCTATATGTCATTCAACAATTCAATTTCTATATATTAACGTCTATACTTCTTATTCTATTAGTTGAAGCTCCATATGAGTGAAGAGAGGAGGACTAGTGAGCGCATTTAAAACAAAAAAAGAACCAACAGAAACTCCATCTAGCTAATCGTTAAAGGTAGTATGTGATCTATTTCCTTCTCCTATTGGGAAATGACTATGTATTAGGGTCATTTTTTGTATGCCTATGTGGCATTTTTTAACATATGTTTTGTACTATCAATATATGTTACATTTTATGTCCATATGGCTCTTTTGTAGTAAACCTATATGATTTTATTAGAGATATTGTATACCTTTATCATCATATATCAATGTAAGCCTTACAAATTTTTTATTAATGCAAATCTTATTTTACCACTACTATCAAATTATATAGTTTTATCTTGAACTTTTTCAACATGAGGATTAAGTAAATCCTATAGTTGATAGCTATTCTTGAATGATGTTATCATACGTATTTTGTAAATTGTATTCTTGAGTGTTGTAGGCATGGGTGTTGTTTACATCTTGTTCTTGATTGTTATTGTTGAATATTCATCGATTATTCATTTGATGCTTAAATAATTATTGATGGTTTTTATTATGTTCAATTTTTCACATGTGCCTATAGCTTTCTAACATTCATGAAAAATGTTACTGAGTAGACATTTAATTATCTAAAAACTCTTGAAGTTAAGGCTAATAAACTTGTTAGCTTCTTTAATAAAATATTCAGCCTTCTGCTTAAGTAGGCTAATAATGCATTTCTATATGAGCATGCCTTTCATGTGTATATTGGTGACTTACATGTATACATGTGAATACTTTTTGACCTACGTGTATTCAAGTGTATACTTTACAACTTACATGTATACATTATGACTTCCATGTATTCCAATTTCCACTTTGTGACTTATGTGTTTTCATGCATATACTTTGTATTCATGTGTATACTTCATGAATTATGTGTATTTAAGTACATGCTTCACTTATTCACGTGTATGCTTCCTACTTTGTGTCCCATGTGTATTTATGTGTGTACTTCATGTATTATGTGAATCCACATCTATGCTTCATGTTTCCTATGTATACTTCATGTATTCATGTGTATGCTTCATTTTTCTTATGTAAACTTCATGTGTTCACATGTATGCTTCATGCTTCCTATGTATACTTCATGTATTCACATGTATGCTTCATGTTTCCTGTGTATACTTCATGTATTCACATGTATGCTTCATGCTTCCTGTGTATACTTCATGTATTCAAATGTATGCTTCATGATTCTTATGTATACTTCACGTATTATGTGTATTCACGTGTATGATTCATGCTTCCTATGTATACTTCATATGTTCATGTGTATGCTTCATTCTTCCTATGTATACTTCATGTATTCACATGTATGCTTGATGCTTCTTATGTGTACTTCATGTATTACATGTATTCACATGTATGCTTCATGCTTCCTATGTATACTTCATGTATTGCATGTATTCATGTGTATGCTTCGTTCTTCCTATGTATACTTCATGTGTTTGCATGTATGCTTCATGCTTCCTATGTATACTTCATGTATTCACATGTATGATTTATGCTTCTTGTGAATACTTCACGTATTATGTGTATTCACATGTATGCTTCATGCTTCCTATGTATACTTCATGTGTTCATGTGTATGCTTTGAGGCATTTTCCCAAATAGTTCATTTCCTTATCTATGCTACCACATTTTCCATACATGTCCACCAAAGCATTTTATAACCAAATGCAATTGGTAGTGGCTCCTAGTTATTAGTTATACAATGTGAAGTAATGCTTTGAGTTTGAAAGATGTGCAATGCAATGCAATCAGTTATATGAATATAAACTATAAAAAACTGATTTTTATGACCAAATGCAATTGGTAGTTGCTCCTACTTATTAGTTATGCAATTTGAAGTAATTCTTTGATTTTTAAAGATGTCCAATGCAATATAATAAGTGATATGGATATAAACTACAAAAGCCTATTTTTCACAACCAAATGCAATTGGCAGTTGCTCCTACTTATTAGTTACGAGATGTGAAGTAATACTTTGAGTTTGAAAGATGTGCAATGCAATGTAATCAACAATTTGAATATAAACTATAAAAATCTATAGCTTGTTCGAAAGAACCTGTTTTAGGCTTTTAGCCATAGTAGCAAGATAAAATGCTTTGGTAGACATTTATGAAAAATGTGGTAGCATAGAGAATGCACTGAACTGTTTGGAAAAATTCCTCAAAGAAATGTGGTCTCTGTTGGGAATAGGATGCCACTTAATTGCAATCCTAAACATATTTCATGTATCCCCTAAGTCCTTGGAAAGTGCTCCCCAACACTAGGATTAGAAAGATATTAAACTCAAATGAAATGAACATGCAAATTGACATTTGTAATTATTTCTAAATGATAGGAACATGTGGGGATGCCTATGAAGAGCTCCTACAAAATAAGAGCACATGGTGCACCCACATGGAAGGTGGAACCCACCTTGATTGAGTTAACTATTTGGAGGAATGATAACACTTTAGTACTGCATGTAAAGATCCTACAACTTAGGGATTGATATTTACATGAGTGGAGTTGAGTTTAGTTTAGTTCAGTTCAGTTTGGTCTAGTTTAGTTCAATTCAGTTCAGTTATCTTCAATTGCATGTAGTTAGTTTGAGTTGCATGTTAGTTGACTTTAGTTGAATTGAGTTGAATGCTAATGACTTGAGTTGAATGAAAAATAATAGTTGGCTACAATCAGTTAAGAGGGGATGATCAAGCATGCATAATGTTTGCATGAATTGATGGAGAGATATGTTTCAATTAACAAAGATTGCCTTGGACCCACCTTGGGTGCCCAAGTTGGCATCTTTGAGTTAACACCTTTTGCATGAGAAGAAATTTACAAGGCTGAGTTAAGTGGGCCCATTCTTGGGCACAAACATTGAGGAGAAGCTTGGAAGATATTTTCTTGACCATCGATCAGTTAGGAGTTCAATTTGGGGTGCCTAAATTGAGGAGACATTGGTTTTGACTTCATGTTATATGATGGAACTCTACTTGCACAAAATAGGCATAGGTTTTTGAGAGGAGCTTTATGCTCCTGTAATTGACAACTCTTTGGAGTTTACAATGCTCAAAATTATCTATTTATTGCAGCAAGTTGAAGAGAGTTTTATTAGAGTTTATTGCAGGTTTTGAAGAAGAATTGTTGAAGGAAAAAGAAGCATATCAATCAAGAATTGATACAGTATTATTGTAATATTGTTCTAAAGTTAAATAATACAAGCACTATTTGTTTTGATGGTAATTTTTTTTCCCAAAAGGGTTTCTCCATGTATATGTTATGTCACTTCTATCTTCTTGTCTCATTCTTCTACAATCTTTTGTATCTTTCTACAATTGGTAAAATTGATCTAAAATAGATAATCATACACAAAGAATTTGTAACAAAGAAAACTTAATTAGATCTACAATCTCATAGTTTTACAAGTTTTAAGCTACATGATTACCTCCATTTTCAATATTCTCATGGTGATGGAATTATATGAAAAGCCATAGACATTTTCATGGCATTCGATCACCATGAGACCACATTTCTTTGAGGCATTTTTTCAAACAATTCATTACCTTGTTTATGCTACCACATTTTCATACATGTCTGCCAAAGAATTTTATAACCAAATGCAATTGGTAGTTGCTCCTAGTTATTAGTTATGTAATGTGAAATAATGCTTTGAGTTTGAAAGATGTGCAATGCAATGTAATTAGTGACATGAATATCAACTACAAAAATATATTTTTTACAACCAAATGCAATTGGAAGCTGCTCCTACTTATTATTTATGCAATGTGATGTAATACTTTGAGTTTGAAATATGTGCAACGCATTGTAATCAATGACATGAATATAAACTACAAAAATCTACTTTTTACAACCAAATGAAATTAACAGTTGCTCCTACTTATTAGTTATGCAGTGTGAAGTAACGCTTTGAGTTTGAAAGATGTGTAGTGCAATGTAATCAATGATATGAGTATAAACTACAAAAATCTATTTTTTACAACCAAATGCAATTGGCAGCTACTCCTAGTTATTAGTATGTAATGTGAAGTAATGCTTTGAGTTTGAAAGATGTCCAATGCAATGTAGTCAACGCTATGAACATAAACTACAAAAATCTATTTTTTACAACCAAATGCAATTAGTAGCTACTCCTAGTTATTAGTAATGCTTTGAGTTTGAAAGATGTTGAATGCAATGTAGTCAATGTTATGAATATAAACTATAAAAATCTATTTTTTATAACCAAATGCAATTAGTAGCTACTCCTAGATATTAGTTATGCAATGTGAATTAATGCTTTTAGTTTGAAATATGTGCAATGCAATGTAATCAACGATATGAATATAAACTACAAAAATCTATTTTTTTACAAGAAAATGTAATTAACAACTGCTCCTAGTTATTATTTATGAAATGTGAAGTAATACTTTGAATTTGAAATATGTGTAGTGCAATATAATTGGTAATATGAATATGAACAACAAAAATCTATTTCTTACAATTAGAAATGTGGTCTCATAGACAATGAAAGACTTATAGAAAGGAGCACAACAACAAAGGAAATTAAAGGGTTTGCCTTATTTCAATCATAGGGTTTCCCTTCTTGCTAAAGAACCACATCAAATAAGATGTACATGAATTGCATAAAAGGACCACATCAAGTAACTTGAAGAGGTGTGATACATAGTGTAAGTTTGAGTTTCAGTCTAAGATACAAATATGAAGTCATTTTAAAAATTGGGATATAATATGATTTAAAATATTGAGACTTTACAATATATGTGCATACTTAACTTTAAAATAAATCAATTTAATAGGACTTTACAAATTTAATGTACATATTTACAAATCAATCCAACAAACCATATGGCTCTGCTCTACTCTTTATTGTGTCAAGAATTGCCTCATGGTCAGACTCACACACCTTCCAAAAGTTCTTGTTCGTAGGTCTGACTCAATATTTGATCAAATGAACGTTGGTTGCTATGACAAGGTTGGAGTAGTGAAGAATCTTCCAATGCATGTCAAAGTCCTCAAAAAATCAAACTAGAGCATTCTTAACTGGTACCTTCTAAGCCATGTTCTAGTAACAACCATCGAACCTATAGGATATTCTATGTTGTCTCCATCTATAACTAGGGCCTCTAATTTATTTTTGGCCTTGATACAATGACACAAGTAATAATTTGTTCCCTCTTCATTGTCTTCATTTTTAATCACTGCATAAACATGCCTTGTATTAGTATGCTCATCTAGTTAGATGTATTTAATGAACATTACAATTAAACTAAAAAGATAAAACTAGGAATTTTGTATTAACTATGCAAGAAGATATATTACTTGGTTTTAGTAGATCTAATACATGATCAAATTTAATAGATGATTGCATCTCTATGATTTGTAGATCTGTCAAGAGTTGATACATGTCAATTGGGGTTAGACTTATTAACGACCAATCGTCAAACCACTCTTTTGAGTCACACTCATTCCATGCTTGAAGTGTACATGAAGAACAAAAGCATGCTATCTTTTATGTATGGATAGTCCATGAACCTGTATTGTTGCTTCTAAAAGTGTGTAGCTCACTCGATCCTGTCAGTGCACAAAAATTCTTTTATTTTGCAATGTTAGTATCATCTACCAACCAAAAAAATCCATGAACTAAGGAGTTACCTTCATTACCTGAACCCATAGCATGATTACATTAGTGGACAATTGATTTTGAATCTATCAACTTTGGATTGTCTTTATACTTTAACTCTTCTTGTGTTAAGGCTCTACATGCTCTTGCACCATCATGCTCCCCCTTTCCATGCCTGGCCTCTCATAAATTTCACATATGTTGAATACCTCTAATCCTATGCATCCTACTCAACTAATAAAACATTTTGCAGTTCTTCAATTACGATGTAAAATTATCTAACCATATGATATTCTCACTAATGATATTCCCTTGCTAGCCAAATCAATGCAGAACATCTAAAAGCAACCTTGCATGAACTTTGTAGAATTATGTGATCATCACTGATGTAAAAGTGACACTCCCTAAATACCTTCTTGTTATCCTTTGTACTATCAGTTGCATGAATGAATGCTATATGCACAAATATAGCAACCTGTGTGGAGTTTTAGTATTGTGATTGCACCTTGTTCTATGGCTGTAGTGTGTAGTTCTCTACAAAATTGATAATTGAAATGATGCTATGAAGTGGAAACATGTCCTTGTATAATTTGAATTGTGAATCCAAACATTGAGCTCTGTGTATTCCTTGCATACTCATTGACCACATGGTCACAAAAAATTCCCACAAATTGATACATTGGAATCTTATTGTTGAACACACAAAATACTGAGAGGGGGGGTGAATTAGTATTTTACCGAACCACTTAATTGCTAACCATTCAATAATTAAAACATATCTAGCTGCAACTATAAATAGGAAAATGAAAGGAATCATAACAACACATAACAAATGAACATTAGGATTTTTGTGTGGAAAACCCAAAATGGGAAAAACCACTGTGAGTATTAGCTCACAATATGTTATAACAGGTTATAAGAAATTACAGGGCACACTACCAAGACTCATTGTCCTCGAAGGGATCACAACCGGAGTACAAGATGATATGGCTTATTGCCAAAAGTATGAATTGATGGAATAAACCTTTTTTGTGTTGGATTCAGTTCCAATTTGGCTCTGGAATACAAAATCCTGTACTGAGTTGAGGTTCACAGTATATACATCAAATGTATACACCTTCACACATCACTGCTTATTACTTTTTGCATATCACACATCACACACATACTTCTTGCATTCCTCACTATCTTCAATACAAAAATATGTTACATATATTCACGTTACTAAAACTTCAAACCTAACAAGGATCTCTTTAAGTCATGAATGAAGCATACACCACTTATTTATGTCAGCCAAAAGAAAAAATCATACCATTTGCACAATTACTGAGCAAAATATTGTATGAAAAGCTCTGTCATTCATATCTTCCATCTTATTTAAAAAAAACCACTGAAAACTTGTCTAGAGAAGCAACTAATAGTCTTGAACATCATATTAAAATCTCATGGAGTGATTTTCTATTGAGATCATTTTTGGACCAAATTACCAGATCAGAATAACAGAACCATAGTTTTTCTGGATTGGAAAAACTGTTACCAAACAATGTTGGCATCAATGACAACACACCAAAGGGCTTCTTCTTCATTCTTCCAATAATCTCCCCCTTTGTCATTGATGGCAACATGTTCCAAAAATTTGATCTCCAAAAGCTGTCTATACAAACCCTCTTTCAACTAAACATATTCTTCAAGAAAGAAACCAAAATTTTCATATTTCACACCTTACACTTACTCTCCCCCTTTGGCGTCACAGACAAAGGGTGTGCTTCAAATCTAAAAAAGAAAATGTATAAATTTTAAATAGAACTAGGGGAACCATCCTATTCCTTGAGAATAGATTCCCAAGACGGTTTACCTTCATCCCAAATCCCCTTTGCTCTGACAAGAGTTTTATGCAACGATTCTAGTTCAACCAAGCATTGTTTTCCTTCTTCCAAAGTGGATGTATTATGTTTTATCTTGTCAAGTTTTTCTATATCTACTAGATCATATGATATAGGGATATGTCTGGACATAACTAGATCATCGAGTTGACCAAACCATCTTATTGCATCCTCTTTTGTTTCTGTAAAGTGAAGAACTTGTACTGCAAATTTGCAATAGAATTCCAAGTTGTATAACTTTTGTCATCTAAAATTTTGTAGGTTTCAGAGGCATGCTCAAGTTGAGACTCTATTGATTCTATTAGATCTTTAAATCCTCGAGTGACATCAAGCCACCGCATGTAGTATAAAAAAAAGTATGTTCTTCCTCTTCACAATCTTTTACCTCTTTCAGACTTTGCATCGCTTTTCCATGTGCAATTGCACATCTATCTTGTAGCTCAAATAGCCTTTTCTCCATAATTCTTGACTTTGCTTCTTTCTTAATCTATAGCTTAATACCAGAGTAGTATTCCTTGATTGAATCAACTAGAAGCTTCAAATTCTCAATAGAGGCTAATGAATCATCGATATTAGCACTAGGAATTGACTCTTGTAAAGTCTTAATAGCATAATTTATTAATTCAATTCATTTCTAATAAGTCTAAATCCTTTCTTTTGTTCCAGAGTGGAGAAAAGTACAACTGAATTTCACTCTTTCAACTGGTGAGATCTTTCTTAGATCCACATACCTTGGATATGATATTTTCTTGTCAACAAACCCTTAAGAATACTTCTAGATGATTCTCCAAGAGGCTTTGATGGCTCAAAATTTTTTGACAGTTCTTCTTCACTTCTTCCAACCTCAGTATCTTCCTTGTTTTCTTCTTTATTTTTCTTTTCTTCTTCTTTTCTAGAGGATTTTCCTCAAGGTTTGTCTTTATTTCCTTCCTCCTTCTTGGCATAATCGTCTCTACCATCACCTCTCTTTTCACCTTTGTTTCCTTCATTTGCATTCTTGTCTTCTTCTTTGTTTCTTGTATCCTTATTGTGTTCTTTTGAATTGTTACCAGTGTCACCCTTTTGTTGATCTTCAATATGTTTACTGGTTATCTCTTTTGTATCATTCAGAGGGACATATGTCTCCAAATAAACATGTGTTTAACCAACATTCTCCATAGCAGGATGGTCCACTATTTTGGTAATATTGATAGGCTCCTATGCTTGAGCTGTATGAGATGAAGAACTAGTTTTCATCCCATAATTCTTTACCATTTCTCTAATCGCATCGAGTGTTTCTTGCCTTATTTTTTCAGTGCTTTCCTTCTCTTTATTCATTAAAGTAGTGGCTCTTTGTTTGACCTTGAATAACTAGGAACATTCTTTTAGTAGGGAAGCAATGTCTTCCTCAGATAAGGAGGATCCATATGTGTTTAAGGAATCAGATTTGGATATGTCTTCAATGGTTATAGCTTCATGCCTTCTATGAATGGAGGAGAGTTGGGCATGTCCTCTATAGGTCCTGATGTGTCTTCATCTTTCTTCTTCTCATGCACATGTATCTTGAAACCTTCGATTTCATGTTCCATCTCTTCATCATCAGATGAGATTTCAACCTTATCTCTGGTTCCAGTTTCTTCATTATTGGTGGAGGTAATGCTCCATATTTTTATTTTTAGCTAGCTTTATTCCTTTAAATTCCAAGTTTTATTTCTTCTTGCACAACATCACTTAAATTTATTTTCCTATTTTCCTTTTGATTTACTCTTTCTAGGGGCAGCAGGTGTTGCAACAGGGGGTACACTCCTCTTCTTAGAGGCTCTAGTGTTGGTTCCAAAGGGGGTAGTTATGCCTACTATTGCAAGAAAACTATGAACTTCCTTCTTTCCTTTCATTGTAGCAACTGCACCAAGAGTTGTTGGTAATTTTGTGGAAGTGGTAGAAGATGATCTTCTTGATTTCCTAGTCCCAGAGGGAACATAAAATGATCTGGCCCTTCTTTCTTCTACAAGTCCCCTCAGTTGATCCACACCATCCTTGAAGATTGAATGCAGATTAAAAAATGCCTCAACATTTTTTTTCAACCTTTTAGCCCTTTGCAGTGTTGAATTCTCCAAATGCACTTCAACAAAATTCTCTTCATAAGTACCATGTCGGGGCTGAGTAGGATCCTTAGGACTATTCAACAATATTTAAATTAGTCCTTGAACTATTTGTTCCTCAATTTCATATCAAAGAGGAGCCATCCACAATGTCATCGATTCTACTGCCTCAATAATACATTCATCAATAGACACTAGAAATGTTATATCCTTTGCATATTTCTTCACCAAGGTTCTTGGAACTTTATCTCTCTCATACATATTTTGAAAAACCACAAAGAATGTAGTGAGGGAATCATTATGTGCCTTGTAGTCTCCAAGACCATGCAAATATTCAAAAAATTAATGTGCTACCAGTCTAGTGTGATCCCATATAAAATTATTCTTTCCAGGTAGCTCTCCTAGGAAATAAAATAACAAAAAAACCACCAATGAGCCAAACTTGAAAGGATACTTCTTGGTCTTAGTCTAGTTTAGGTTGTCCATAAGTTGTTTCCAAAGCAACTCACACAAATCATAATCCCTTCCATTAACCACCATTTCATGTGCAACTGTTACCTGATTTTTAGCTTTCAGCTGAAATTAGGTAACTTACTGTTTATTCTTTTGTGTTTTCGTTTAAACATTAAAAGATACATTATATTATGCTAAGTTCATCAATATGCATGAAAGAGATTGTCAAAAACATATTGTATTTTTATTCCAGTGTTGCAATTATAGAAAAATAAGAAAGAGAACCAATATGTATTGCAAATGTGATTTTTACTGATAATCATGAGCATATAAATGTCCCTCACAAGACAAGGGACTAGCTATCCTAATGCTAGTAAAGAAGAGATCATATGCATATGGATAACAAAAATAATTGCATATAACATGAAAAGGGACCCATCATTGCCTAGTGGAATGATGAATCCAATTGACTTGGCCTCACATCATCTCGATCCTGCTCTGCCACTCTACTTCCATTTGACACCCTCCTCATTGCTCCTAGGTTTCTTGCATTGGATGAAAATAGTGTTGTTAGAGAAATGAAAGATCCCTGATCAAAATTATATGCAGAACATCTATAAACATGCGATCTAATGTCTACAAGCATTAAAATAGCAACATACCATAAGTGTCCCTGAAAACAAAAAAGGAGTGATCAAACACACCCATGATATGCTTTGTTTATCTAACTGTTTGTTCCTTGTGTAGATTTAGGACAAGTCTTGTTACTATTTTGATTCAACTAATTACAACATATGGGGTAAATGTGGCTCCCACTAGGGTAGAGATCAACATGTTGCCCTCTAATGTTTTAAGAGGGATAGGAAATTGAGCAACTTGATCAAATAAATGATAAACATGCTATTAATGCATTAAATAAATATGGAATCACACTAGTTGATCAACTTTCATTATCAAATTCAAAAGATGCAACACATAATTTGAGTTGTCAAGAGTTCATACTTCATCTTTTCATAATGAATCAGTTATATGGCTGCCATCATGTCAAAAGGAAGGTACATTTTGTTGGACATGTCTTTCAGTCATCTTAAGTGGATCCACGATCCATTTTATTAAAAGAAGTAAGTGATTTCAGAGATACATCATGTTCAATTATGCATCTCTTAAATAATGAAGGAGAAATCAAGGCATGCCTGAAGCTAGCATGAGGTATATGGGGCAGCAAGAAGTAACAGTCTAAGGTACTGTCAAGTTCATCTCACCTCAATCCTATTGGACAACCATGTTGGAAATAGGATGCCATTTAATTGCAAATCCTAAACATTAATTATTTCATGTATCTCCTAGTTTCTTGGAATGTGTTCAACAACACTAAGATTAGGATGAGATTAATTATTTGGATGAAATAAATCATGAAATTGACATTTATAGTTATTCCTAAATAATAGGAGCATGTGGGTGCACACATGGTAAGGTGAAACTCTCCTTGTGTTCAGTTAATTATACAAAGTAACAGTTAACACTTCTGAATGCATGTAAAGATCCTAGGAGTAAGGGTTTGATGTTTGCATGCATGAAGTTCAGTTCAGTTTAGAATCAGTTTAGTTTAGTTTAGTTTAGTTTAGTTCAATTTAGTTCAGTTCAGTTATGGTTAAGTTATCTTCAGTTGCATGCAAGTGCATGTTGCATGCATGTTGGTTATTTTGAGTTGCATGTAGTTAGCTTCAGTTAACTTGGAATGCATGGCTAATAACATTGAGTTGTATGACAAATAACAGGGACTACCTCCAGTTAACAGGGGATGACTATTCTTTGGGAATGGTGTTGAGTAAACAAGAAATCACTTGGAGCTAACTTGGGCACCCAAGATGCTTTCTTGGAATTAACTCAAATGCATGATAATATATTTTTGAAGGCTCTGTTAAGTGGGACCCTCTTGTGGGCGCCATCTTTGAGGAAGAGCTTTGTAATTATCACCGAAGTGAAGGATGAGTTGTAGCTTTAGTTTGGGATGCCCAAATGGGTAAAGCACATGTTCTAAGCTTTGGTCTTCATGGTAGAACTCAACTTGAAACAATATGGCATACCTTTTCAAGGGCTTGAGCTTGTGTATTGTAATTATCACCATTTGGAGATTACAAGGTTGCATATAGTCTATTTATCTCAAGCAAGTTGAATAGAGTTGGGAGAGTTTTTATTGCAGGTGTGAAAAAGATTGGTAAAGATAGAAGAAGCATTCTCAAGCAAGAATTGGAGCTATTGGAATTCAAAGATTGAATAATAGAATAATTCTTGGTGGAGTTTTTTCCCGAAAGGGTTTCTCCATGGTACATATTGTGTGATCTTTCTAATATCCTGTCTAGTTCTTCTATCAACTTCTCTCTTCATTCTACAACAGTAAAATGAATTAATCAAGATAATCACCCAAAAATAATATATGTAGCAAAGAAAAAGCTTAATTAAATCAGCAATATTAAAGTTTTACAGAGTATTAAGCTAAGAAAACACCTCATTTTTCAACAAGCCACACATCACATAGGATGGTGAGCTTTTAGGCCACTAAACTACGTGACATGTGTCTGCCCATTAAGAGTAAGGTGAGGATATGGTGTTTGTTTGTTGCACATGATCAAAAGGACTTAAATGTTGTGAAGTCCAAGTAACAAACTTGTGGGGCAGCAAGTAATCATAGGGGGTGCATCATAAACAATCATCAAAGAAGGGATAGTCTCCTAGGTATCACAAAGGTCAACCACAAGTAAATGAAAGGAATTCACAAAGGAGACAGTAATGGTGAAATGAATTCTACACTCAATGGATGACAGCCACACAACATCGACAATGGGCAACTACAGTTATGAGTCAAGGAAAGTATGAGTCTTTGAGAAAATGAACAACAATATAGTGTGCCAAATATTATAGTAGCAAGTCCATTTGATTTAAGGTAGATTTTCATTATTTTGGACTATGAAGTATCAAATCAAATACCACAATAGTGTTGTTACTAATAGGAAAAATCAGTAATACAAAGGAGTAAAATTTTGACCAATGACAGTGAAAAACAAAGAGTATTTGATACTAATGAAATGCTAAAGAGTGATTATGGTCAAAAAGTGGATTCTCCTTTTAGATGCATAATAGGGCCATATATTCTCCTAATGCAAAAGAGGATGCAAGTAAAGCAACAATGCAAATTACATGGATTGAAGCAAGTGAGTGATATAATCACATAATACAAGGCCCTAGAGAAAAGGATATATTAGTTGCAAGAGGAGTTTTAATCAATCCCAAATAGAAAAAACAAAAAATGAAAGAAGATTCATTGTCCCAAGTCAAACAAATCAATTCTCTTGATGAACAATTATTCTCTTTGAAGAAGAAAAACAAAGAGCTTGATGAAGGAGGGCAGGCAGTATGACTCAAACTAGAAATTGAAAGCAAGTGATCATAACCCAAATTGTGGGTATCAAAACATAACATAAGAAGGTGCAATCATTAATCAAAATGCTGCCATTTTGAGAATCATGGGGGGTCAGTCATGAAAGATAAAATCTCCATATGAAAATGCATAGGCTCCTCTAAGAATGCAATAAGAATGATGGTAATATTGACACAATAGGATGCTTAAAGGATGATCTCAATGAGAGTGGTTAGTAAATAAGCTTAAGGACAGTCCATAGGAGCAAGTGTATTTTCATGTCATAAGAGACAACAATAAGGTAAATTCTTTGTTGACTGCACACTCTTATCTAACCTTTCTTCAATGTGGTTTCCATGCACAATGCCGGAAGTTGCTACGAACCAGTTGTAAAGTGATGTAAAAGCACAATCAATGTCATCAAGGGATAGTAAAGAGGTTCAAATATAAGCTGCAAATTATATCTCAAACTAGGGAGGCAATGTCATCAAGGGACAACACTTTTAAATGATAATTCATTAGTAACTTGAGTGGTGAATACAAAACCAGGATGTTGGCTTAGGGAGGCATTTTGATACTATAGCAAAGGGATCCCAGTAGCATTCCATGAAAGAGGAAGGAAGGATTATCATTGGTCTTAGACTTCTAGTGATTCCATTGATCCAATAAAGCATTGCTTAGAAATCATTTCATATCTCTATTTTGAAATCAAAAGAATGAAAAATATATCCAATTTCAAGGAGAAAAAGCAATGACAAAGCACAATGAAACATATAAAGACTTCAAGAAGTCATAGGAGTGGTGCAATGGCATTGAATCATCTTACAACCATTTATTATTTGTAGGGAAACATTTTCTTGTGTAACAATTGGCTGAGATAGCTCTTGTTTTAACTGATAACTCTCTCATGAAATCTCATTCACATTATGATCTTGCACAATCTTGCACAACAAACTGGAAATGTTTTCAAGTGTTTGAAAAATGTAGGAATCGAAAGAAACATAGGCCAGGCCATGGCCATTTTCAGAAGTTAAGAGATATAAAATATGCATAGTTCCTTCACATTCAATGCAAGGTATTGATTAGGATAGCCTGTTGGAAATATGTGCCTCAAACTATACAGGCTGAAACCTCCATTAGAGCCAAGTCAGTGTGACAGCTTCAATGTCTAGCTGACGAGCAGTTTGTATCATTCTGTTTTGAATAGGTCGTTGTGACCTTGTAGAATTCTTTCCAAAAGGTTACACTGTGGAGTCTATCGCTGTGACATAGTGTGTTCGTTATGACCTCATAGCGCTCAGGAGACCTTTGGCCGACATGCCATTCAATCATATTTCGGGGAGACTCTTGGCGACCATGATATTTTGTGTAACACAGCAGCTCGGTGAAGCATCTTAGCGAAAGCTAATGTCTTGCCGACACGGGACACATCCAAATGTTCTTCAGTGTAACTCAAAGTGATCGGAGAAACCCCTTAGCGAAGGTGAATGTTTTGCCAATAGCCGATGGCTATCAGGGTAACTCTTGGCAACAGATGAAGCTTTTGGGGTAAGTCATAGAGGTCGGTGAGAAGTCTTAGTGAGAGCTACATGTCTTGCCAACATTGTTTTATGTTGGAGTCTTCAGGGTAACATATGGAGATCGGTATGTTCTCTCAGTGAAGGGTAATGTCTTGGCGATGGGTGAACACTTCGGGGTAACCTTTATGTTTCAGAGAAACCTCTTGGCGATATCGGTATGTCTTGTTGACTATCATTTGGAGTTCGATATGACTTGTGTCTTTGGTATACCTTTGGTGACTCGCTATGATCTCCTAGCGAAAGCGGTAGGTTTGGATGACTGCTTGGTGACTCGGTGTAACTTATGGAGCTCGATAGAATGTCTTAGTGATAACTGAGACTCTTGGCGACATCGGTATGAAGGATATACGGCATCGGCGAGACACTATTAGTGTCTCACCAAGATGCCTACATAGTGCAAATTCTGTTGACCGAGTAAGACCTTCCGATGTGGTATCTCGTGGACGAATAGGAGGAGTCGAATGTGAACAGTTGGAAGACAGTTAGTTGCAATGGTTCTGTGAGGAAGTTCTACAGACAGAGTTTGACATGGATATACTCTGAGATAGCTGTTTATGATCGGGTTGGATTATCGGTTGGTTCAAAGAGTGATTTGACAGATTGTTGTATGATCAGTAGATGTGTTTTGTTTTGTAAAGTCTGTAACTCAAAGATTCCTGTACAAGAATGTTCATGGTGAATGTTGTTGTATAATGACACCAGAAAGATAAGTCTAGAATTGTATGTAATTTTAATTACTGTAATACAAAGTGATTTCTCTTGGTGTGGTGGGTTTTTCTCCCGTAATGGTTTTCCCACGTATATCTAGTGTTCTTGTGTGATTGTCAAAACTATGTTTCTGTAATCTGTTTCATAGTGCATCTTAACTTGACTGTAATTGTAAATTTTAAAGTGTATCTACATTCTTTCTTGAGGTATTGACGTTAGGAAAATTGTTTTCCACATCTAATTTTCCTTACAAGTGGTATCAGAGCCTGGCCAGTTGTGTTATCCTTGTGGGTACATTGGGTTTTTTGTGTCAATTATGTTCAGTGGGAGTCTTGTAGAGATTGTTATTTCTAATTACAGATTAAGATGTCTAGTTCATCTAGGAATATTGAAATAGAGAAATTCAATGGCAATAACTTTGAGTTGTGGAAACTCAAGATGGAGGATCTTCTTGTTGACCGTGATCTTTGGATTGCTGTGGCTGGAGTGAAACCTATAGGCATGAAGCAAGAATATTGGGACCTTGCAGATAGGAAGTCTAAGGGGCTGATAAGGCTTTGCTTGGAAGACTCTGTTCTTCTCAATGTACATGAAGAGAAGACTGCATCTACCTTGTGGAAGAGACTGGCGTCTATTTATCAAGGAAGTCCTTGGTGAATAAGCTATTCCTGAGGAAGAAACTATACTCTTTGAGGATGCAGGAAGGAGGGTCTGTAGCTGATCATTTGAATGCATTTAACATGTTGCTTGCTCAATTGACATCTATTGGTGTGAAGACTGAAGAAGAGGATCGCTGTATGCTACTATTATGTTCTTTGCCAGACTCATGGGATCATCTGGTGATGGCCATTAGGAGTACAACATCCAGTTTCAAGATGGAGGATATTGTTGGTTCTTTGCTATCAGAAGAAATGAGAAGGAAGTCTTCTGAGATGGCGAAGGAGGCTCTTGCTATTAGAGGAAGGTCAAAGGAGAAAGTAAAGGACAAGAAGTCCAAATTAAAATCAGAGGCGAGATCAAAGTCTCCTAGCAAGAAGTCCAAGGTGAAGTGCTGGAACTGTGGGCAACCTGGTCATGTCCAAAAGGATTGTAAAGAGGAGAAAAAGAAGAAGGGATCTTCTGAAAATGGTTCTTCTCATAGTGATGGTGATGCCTTCATTGCAGCCTTGGCTACTCAGGCATCAGATGATTTCTGGCTGATTGATTCTGGAGCATCGTTCCACATGACATCTCACAGAGAATGGTTCACGAAGTATGAAGAATACGATGGTGGAAAGGTGTACCTAGCAAGTGATTCAACTTTGGAGATTTTTGGCCGTGGAAGAGTCAGGATACAATTCCCTGATGGAAAAGTAAAGGGAATCAATAATGTTATGCACATACCAAGTCTGGCTCAAAATCTATTGTCTATAAGTATGCTAAATGATATTGGTGTACAAGTTACGTTCTTTGGAAATGGCTGCAAGATGACTAGAGGTTCAATGGTGCTGGCTAGAGGTGCTCGAATTGGTACCCTATACAAGCTAGATGCATAGGCTGTTCAATGTAATAGTGTCTCTGGAAAGTCATTGAAAGCTGCTCATGGAGGTAAAGAGGGAAATATCCCTAGTTATGTTAACTCTATGGAAGTAAAACTTCCTGCAGAGAGGACTATGCTTTGGCATCATAGGTTAGGCCACATAGGAGAAAAAGGTTTAAAAACCTTGAAGAACAAAAACCTAGTTGAGGGGCTTGAAGATTGTAATCTGGAATTTGAATTCTGTGAACACTGTATATATGGAAAGCAACATCGTGTTTCATTTTATGTCAGTCCTCATAAATCTTCTGGTTTGTTAGACTATATTCATTCGAATGTATTTGGTCCAGTAGATGTTCCTTCTTTGTCTAAATCAAGATACTATGTGTCGTTCATTAATGATTATTCAAGAAGAGCATTTATATATTTTTTGAAAGGTAAATCAGAAGTGTTTAGTTGATTTAAGGAGTTTAAAAATCTTGTTGAAAATCAGACTGGTAAAACAATAAAATGCTTAAGGACTGATAATGGTGGTGAATTCTGTTATGATGAATTTGAAAGATACTGTAAAGACCATGGAATCAAAAGACACAAGACTACACCTTATACTCCATAGCAGAATGGAGTTGCAGAAAGGTTCAATAGGAAAGTGATGGAGAGAGCATGAAGTATGCTTAGTAGTGCTGGTTTGGAAGAGAAGTTTTGGGCTGAAGCTACTACTACTGCATGTTACTTAATTAATCAATCTCCAAACTCTGCTCTTGTTGAGAAGACACCCTTGGAAGCATGGTCTGGTAAGAAGCCCTCTCTTAGACATATTAGATTCTTTGGCTGTGAGGCATATGCACATGTGCCGGATGTAAAAAGATCTAAGTTGGAGAACAAGGCTATTAAGTGTATTTTTATTAGCTATAGTGCTAACATTAAGGGATACAAGCTTTGGAATCCTGTTACAGAGAAGGTTGTATACAACAGGAGTGTAATCTTTCGTGAGCTGAAACCTTCCATCTTGGATCTGCAGTCAGAGACAAAGTCAGAAAATAGTAAGGATGTAGCAACAATTCCTCCTACACCAGAGAAAGAGGAATTGAAGATTCAAAATGTACTTGAAATTGAGGAGAGTTCAAGTAGTTCTGAAAGTTCTGAAGAAGAAGAACCTCAGCCTCAACCAGTGAGGAGTCAACCCAAGAAAGCAAACAACTAGATAGGTATGGGTTCTCATTGATTGATTCTACTTGTTCCTATGCTTTGATTTCTAGTACTGATGAGCCTAGGACTGTGAAAGAGGCATTTAAAATGTATGATTCAGATTCTTGGTTAGAAGCCATGGAAGAAGAAATGGCATCATTAGATAAAAATGAAACTTGGAGTTTGGTGCCCTTGCCTAAAGGTAGGAAAGCTGTGGGCTGTAAATGGGTATTTAAGAAAAAGATTGGTCTAGATGGCGTAGAAAAGTACAAGGCAAGACTGGTTGCAAAGGGTTATTCCTGGTAGAGGGAATTGATTATGGGAAATATTTTCTCCTGTAGCAAAGTGACGTCCATTAGATTTCTATTGTCACTTGCAGCAGCATATGACTTAGAGGTTGAATAGATGGATGTAGAAGACAACATTTCTTCATGGTGATCTTGAAGAAGAAATCTATATGTCCCACCTGGCACTTTGTTGAGAAAGGTAAAGAAAACTGGTATGCAAATTAAAGAAGTCTCTCAGATGGGTTAAAGCACCACCTAGAATGTGTACCATAAATTTGATACTTTGTATTATCTTTAGGATTTGTGAGATCAAAATCTGATCACTATGTATACTATAAAGCTAAAAGTGATCAAGTGCTTGTTATTGCTCTTTATGTTGATGATATGTTGTTCATAGGAAATAGCAAGCTAATGATCTCTCGATCTTAAGTCTTAGTTGTCGTTTCAAAATGAAGGATCTTGGTGCAGCAAGGTATTCTAGGGATGGAGATAACCAGGGATAGGAAGAATAGAAAGCTTTGGCTCAGTGAAGTATATCAAGACTATTCTTGAGAGATTTTGTATGAATGATTGCAAGCAGTTGTTCCAATCATGCAGGAACGGCTATCTATTGAGGACTGTCCAAAATCTCCTACTGAGATGGAGGACATGACTAGTGTGCCCTATGCTAGTGTTGTAGGTAGTCTTATGTATGCAATGGTCTGTACAAGGCCAAACATTGCCCAAGCAGTGGGAGTACTTAGTCGATTTATGGCTAATCCAGGAAGAATACATTGGGATGTTGTGAAGAGAGGTTTAGGTATTTGAAGGGAACTTTAGATTTTGCTTTGTGTTACCATGGGAACTTGGTTGAATCACAGAGGACTCTCAGCATTCGTGGTTATGTAGATTCTGATTGGGCAGGGGACATTGACAGCAGGAGATCCACCAGTGGATACATTTTCATGATGAATGGTGGTGCAGTGAGTTGGATGAGCAAGCAACAAGTTGTAGTCATGGCAGCTACTCATGCTTGTAAAGAAGTTATATGGTTGAAATGTTTGTGTTCTAACATTGGTTTTGATGCAGGGGAAATAACAATTTTATGTGACAGTTAGAGTGCCATTTGTATGGAAAAGAACCCTACTTTCCATGCCAGGATGAAACATATTGATGTACAGTACCACTTTGTATGAGATATGGTTGAGGATGGAAAGGTCAGTTTGGAAAAAGTTGATACTCTAGAGAATGTTGCAGATGCATTGACAAAGCTAGTAAGCACATACAAGTTCAGGTGGTGTGCCAGTTCAATGGGCCTTAGCGCCCATGATTTTGAGTAAGTTATGTTGTGCTCTGCAGGTGCCTGTATGATCTTCGTCAAGTGGGAGATTGTTGGAAATATGTGCCTCAAACTATACAGGCTGAAACCTCCATTAGAGCCAAGTCGGTGTGACAGCTTCAATTTCTGGCTGACGAGTAGTTTGTATCTTTCTATTTTGAACAAGTCGCTGTGACCTTGTAGAAGTCTTGCCAAAAGGTTACACTATGGAGTCTATCACTGTGACATAGTGTGTTCATTATGACCTCATAGCGCTTGGGAGACCTTTGGCCGACAAGCCATTCAATTGTATTTTGGGGAGACTCTTGGCGAGCATGATCTTTGGTGTAACACGGTGGCTCGGTGAAGCGTCTTAGCGAAAGCTAATGTCTTGCCGACAGGGGACACATCCAAACATTCTTCGGTGTAACTCAAAGCGATCAAAGAAACCTCTTAGCGATGGTGAATGTTTTGCCGATAGCCGATGGCTATCAGGGTAACTCTTGGCGACAAATGAAGCTTTCGAGGTAAGTCATAGAGCTCAGTTAGAAGTCTTAGTGAGAGCTACATGTCTCGCTGACATTGTTTTATGTTGGAGTCTTTGGGGTAACATATGGAGATTGGTATGTTCTCTCAGTGAAGGGTAATGTCTTGGCGACGGGTGAACACTTCGGGGTAACCTTTATGTCTCAGAGAAACCTCTTGGCAATATCAGTATGTCTTGCCGACTATCATTTGGAGCTTGATATGACTTGTGTCTTCGATATACCTTTGGTGACTCACTATGATCTCCTGGCGAAAGTGGTAGGTCTGGGCGACTGCTTGGTGACTCGGTGTAACTTATGGAGCTCGATAGAACGTCTTAGTGATAACTGAGACTCTTGGTGACATCGGTATCAAGGATATACGGCATTGGCAAGACACTGTTAGTGTCTCACCGAGATGCCTACACAGTGCGAATTCTGTTGACTGAGTAAGACCTTCCAATGTGGCATCTCATGGATGAATAGGAGGAGCCAAATGTGAACAGTTGGAAGACAGTTAGTTGCGACGGTTATGTGAGGAAGTGCTACAGACAGAGTTTGACATGGATATACTCTAAGATAGCAGTTTGTGATCGGGTTGGATTATCGGTTGGTTCGAAGAGTGATTCGACAAATTGTTGTATGATCAGTAGATGTGTTTTGTTCTGTAAAGTCTATAACTTGAAGATTCCTGTACAAGAATGTTCATGGTGAATACTACTGTATAATGACACCAGAAAGATAAGTTTGGAATTGTATGTAATTTCAATTACTGTAATACAAAGTGATTTCTCTTGGTGTGGTGGGTTTTTCTCCCGTAAGGGTTTTCCCACGTATATCTAGTGTTCTTGTGTGATTGTCAAAACTATGTTTCTGTAATCTATTTCATAGTGCATCTTAACTTGATTGTAATTGTAAATTTTAAAGTGTATCTGTATTCTTTCTTGAGGTATTGACGTTAGGAGAATTGTTTTCCGCATCTAATTTTCCTTACATAGCCTTTTTTTTTGTTTCAGAGATGCCAAGCATCATGAAATACCCAGTTCCAGAAGGTGCCATGGAGATTTTTTCATAAAAGCACAAAAATGCAAATCCCAAGTTCACATTCTTGGCCACAGCCTGAAGATTTTTTTTTTCTCTTTAGAATTGTTGTTTTCTTCACAAAATCAAAAGGAAACAATTTGGGTTTGTTTGCAAATACAAATACAAAGATAAAAGATAGATATTTAATGGAAATCAGGCTACAGGAAACACATTTCAAAAACTAGCTCATTTTTATGGCCATGGCCCATGAGGAGTCTTTTCTTCACAAAAATTCACAAAAGAAACTTGGGGATTTTTTGATTTAAACTTAAAATATAGAGGGAGATAAGCTGAACTTGTTTCATTTTAACAATGGAGAGCTTAGATTCAAGCTTTTATTCACTAAGAGAAAAGATGAGAATCAAGGCATATGCCTGAAGTGAGTTTAGTTGAGCTCGAGCTGCATTTTTTTTATATAGAGAGACTTCATTCAAGCTTCCTTTTTATCTTTAGGAGTCACCAATGGTGGCTAGAAACAAAGGAATATTCACAAAGAAGAGTAAAAAATTTAAAAAGATTAGAAATTTGTCATGGTCACGGCTATTAAACTCAAAATGGCCTTCAAAAAATGGAAAAGATACAATTTTTTGTTCAAAAAATGCATTACCTATTTTTTTTTGTGGTTTTCACCAGTTTGCATCCAAAAACCATTCAAGAATCAACCCAAAACACCATTTTTCTATGCTTCCATCAAACCCTCATGGCGGTAGAATACCATCTCCAGAATATTCGATGCACAAATGATGGGTTCTTTTATTTTTCCCATTATTTTGTTTAGGGTTTGAACCCTACCTTGGAGGCTGATGGGATTTTTTCCCATTTTTTTAAAAAATTAACACATTTTGATGTGTTATGGGGGTCGAATGGTAAGTTCCATGCCTTAGGCTTTTTTCCTTAGGTTTCATTTTTACACTTAGACTTTTCTTTGCCTTGAGTTCACATGACTTAGGCTTTTTGCCTTTTGATTTTCTATTGCCATTTGAAAATGTAAAGTCTTCCAAGACTTTTGGAGCTACCTTGTTTCCTCATATAGGCCGAATATTGGTCCTTTGTTTTGTCTTCGAAAATAAGAGCTTTGACCAAGTGATAGTCCTAAGCCACTGATGGCTTTGAAATGCAGAAATAGAGGCCATGAGAATTGATCAAATGTCAAGGATTTGGAGGAGTTTATTTTTTCCTTGAATGATTTTACAACCATTTAGATATATCATTTAGTTTGCATTTTGTCAATTGTAAGTCATTATGTAAGTGATTTGTAAATCACTTTTATTTTAATGATTTTTATTTAATGCAAATGTAAATGTAATCCAAGGATAGTGGTGGGGCCTTTTTTGCATTTATCATTAAAACGTAAAGTAATTTGATTAAGTGATGTAATATGAATCACTTAACCAAATTATTGTTTTAAATGCAAGATAAAGTCTTGTGTTTTCAAAACACACATGTAGCATGGGTCAAGGCTGTGGGATACAAAATTATTACTGGTAGACAAGAGGAGAGTGTTTTAGTTGTCTTTGACTGTTTTGGAGAGAAATGACTGGTTTGGAGGCTGTTCTATCACACATTTAGTGTGACCTTGGACTTAGCTTGACTTTTCTACATTTGGAGGACCTTTTGGAGGGGTTTTGGAAGCTTCCATTTTGTCTTTTGTGCTTCATCCTACCAAAACCTTCTAGATGGACATGTGTGAGAGGAGTTCTTTTTTTTTTGCTTAAGTAACTTCAAACAGTGTTTTTGGAGTTAGTTCTTTCTTTGAAGCAGAGTGATAGCTTGGTTTTGTGGGTTATCTTTTTCAGTAGGAGTAGTAATGTAACTCAGATGGACTTGTGATATAGTGAGTACTTTGAATCAATAAAATAGAATATTTACCTTCTTATTTCATGTTTTATAGTGTGCTATTAGTGATTGATTAGATTTTTTATGAAATTCACCTTTCCTTGCACTTTTGTCTCATGTTTAAGGATCTATTTAGCAGAAAATGTGTTGTTACAGTTTATAAGTTGTGTTAGTTAATCCTAGTGTTTTTAGTTGTGAAATTTTTGTTTTCATTCTAGGAGTCTTGTTTAGAAACCTCCTTATAAATTACTTATGTGAAATGCATGTGAAAATGAGTTGTGTGAACAAGGTTTTATGACATTGTTTTGAATGTGATAGGTTGTTATCAAGTCTTAGTCAGTTTTTGGTGTATCACCTTAGGTAGTTTCAGTTTTAGTTAATGTTTTATGCATCTCTTCCCCTTTTCCTCAAAAATCATTAGATAGGTGACATCAAAAGGGGAGCCAACCCATGATAATCTAGAGGTATTCTTTCAAATAGGACACCCACAACCTGAAAGCAGTCCCATGTTACATCCAAACCTATTGAGTTCTTTCACAGCTTGGCATAAAGGGTGTAGATTTAGATCACTAATAGTTTTGGCACGTTCGGTGGGATAGGTGAACTACTTCTTAGTTCACTTTTTATGCATTTTGTTATTATTGTTTGATGTGTACAATAGTAGTTTTAGCATTTTGGAGGCAATTTTTCAACACACCTCGTGACTCCGGAAGGATATCAACTAGTTTCAAGCAAACAAAGTGTTGTTATGTACTTATTTTCAAAATCAGACCTAGTTTCTTGCTTTACCAGAAATTCCAATGAATCTCCAATCTCTTGAATGAACAAATATGTCTCCATTTCGTAGAAATATATCATATTACCCACCATTTCATGAAAATCATGCATGTATGCCCTCTTACTAGCCATCTCACACAAAGGAGATTGCTAGTCTTATCCCAAATGTCCCTATAACAATAGAATACCAACAATCCTATCATGTTTTCCACCCTCCCATCCCTGCTCAATCTCAATATCAGCCAATATATGATCAAAATCAACCCCATGAAGAGGTTTTTGATGCCAAACATGATGATTATTTGCATAATCAACCTCAAGAGCACCCTTACTAGAATGTATTGGATCTAATCCAAAAGCTTGACCGTGTGTTGTGGGCTTTGAGCCAAAAGCTTGAATATATGAGGAATAGTGATGCTAGTAAGGTGTTCTCACATATGTATTGGATGTTGGTTGACATCAAGAAGTAGAAAAGGATTATCTCGTAGAAACAAGAGTTGGTTGATCAATCCTTTATTTATGATCAAGAGCAAGTGACAAAAAGAAGGCAGTTTGAGGAAAATCTAGAAGGAGAGATAGTTGTTAGAGAGGAGGAAATGAAGTTTTTGTCTACTCAGGTGCAAAGTAGTGAAGCTTATTTATATTATCAATGCCAACTAAGGTATGAAACTTCCATTCCTAGTTTCAGCTCAACTCTTCCTGTAATATTGAATAATCTTGTCAATGAAGAGGTTCCCAAGTCCAATATTCCAAGCTTCAAACAAGGTGAACCTCTTCATCCTACTAGATTTGAGTTCCCAAGTTTTAGAAATCCTATTTCAATTTGAGAACCTATCCTTAAGCAAGCTCAACTTGTAGAGGATCCTAGAGAATTTGCTTTCCCAAGCTTTAGGATCCCTCCTTCTATCCAAGAACCTGTTATTGAACAAGTGCATCCTTGTGAAGAACCCATTAAGGAGGCTCAACCAACCCCTTATGTTCCAGAACAACCTAAAGAAGAGGTTCTTGTAGAGGAAGAAACAAAACTTTTAGTTGTTGTTCTGTTTGAACAAGAGCATGGAAATGACAGATCAGATGTGATAACATAAGTAAATGAGGTTGTAGATGAAGAGCAGCAAGATATAGATCAACAAATAATTGATGGTTCTCATATTCTAATTGATTTATTTGATGAATTAGCATTGTTCATGAATAAGGAGGAAAGTGAAATTCAAATCATAGCCACATCAAATTTAATATAGTAGAAGGAGGCTCAAAACTTTGATGTTTTGACATCTCAGTTGAGTTGTAATAAGGTAAAAATTAGTCATCCTTCACTGGAAAGAAAAAATGAGGATGAAGATGACCTTTTTTGGGAAGATTTAGAGTAATTTGTTTCAAATTTAAAGATCAAACAATCATCTTTTGAGGAGAAAAAGGTGGGACAATGGATAGTTGAATAAGGAAAGGATGTTCAACTTCAAATTTTTGTTGGTATATTTGATGAACTTCCAGAATTTATATTTGAAGATGAGCAGTGCTTGATTGCACTAACATCGGTGTCTAGTTTTGAGCAGAGTAACAAGATAATGCTTGGTATGTTTAATGAACTTCCATTGTATGTTGATGATGATGAGGACACTATGCTTGTGCTAACACCATTATCAAGTTCTAGACAACAAGAGGACAAGGTTCACTTTCACAGGGTGTTGGTCCATCAAGAAGCAAATGGGGATAACCTTGTCTCAAAAGGTAAAGAAGTTGGTATGCCTAAGCATGTTGGTTAGAAGGAAAAAAATGTGAAGCAAGACATTGCTTTCAGAGTTATGAGTCTTGAGAATTGTTATAAAGTTGAGGAAGAACCTGTTTTGCATGAGATAACTAATCATGAGCTAGACGAAGATGCATTCTCAAGCATAGTAGAGGATTTTTGCTGCAAGCTTGATGCCAAGACATCATTGACTAAATCTGAAGAGTGTGAGCAACATAACCACATAGATAGAGCAGTCATGATTCCATTTGATTAACATGAAATAGCCTTTCTCAACCAACAAAGTGAGGTTCAAGAACTAACTGATAAAGGTGAAACCAGCAAGGGAAGTTCAACCTTTGTCATTTCAAGAGGCTTCCCTATTAGATATTTAGCTAGTTCGGAGGCCACTGAAGTACCAGAGGTCATGCTTGCACCCAAGTATGAGGATTCAATTGAAGAAGAAGCTATTTTTGGAGTTGTAGCTGAAGGTGATCGAATTTAGCTCACCTGTCCAGTTCAGGACAAGAATAGGTATGATTGAGATCAAGGTGTAAGTGAGTTTCTTTGCATCTTTCATGAAACATTGCAACATTCTTTTGAATATCTGCAAGTGTTTCATGTTCTTTCAGCAATGCATAATCATGTAATGCATCCGTTGTTGATTAAATAGGGGTGTTATTTTGCAAAGCCTACCAATGGTTTTGTTTGACCAATTTCTTTGTTGGTTAGAGTAGATTAGTGTAGTTTCATTTCAGATGCATTTTCAATTTTCCCTAAGTGCTTTTCAGCATAGTTAGGTAGTTTTCATTTTGCAGTGTTGGGTTTTCAATAATTTTTCAAAGTGTCTCTTGCTGGTTTGGTGAGTTACAACAACATAAAATGTTGTTTTCAATTGGTATCAGCGTTTAGATGACTTTGTGCCCAATGGATAGGCTTTAGGCAACTGGTCGAGATGTTTTACAGGAAAACATATAGAATACGTCACAAAAAATGTTACCTAATTTTTAGCTTTCAGCTGAAATCAAGTAACTTACTGTTTATTATTTTGTGTTTTTATTTAAACATTAAAAGATACATTATATTCTGCTAAGTTCATCAATATGCATGAAAGAGATTGACAAAAATAGATTGAATTTTTATTCTAGTGTTGCAATTATAGAAAAATAAGAAAGAGAACCAATGATATGTATTACAAATGTGATCTTTATTGATAATCATGAGCATATAAATGTCCCTCACAACCCAAGGGACTAGCTATCATAATTCTAGTAAAGAAGAGATCATACACATATGGATAACAAAAATAAATTGCATATAACATGAAAAGGGACCCATCATTTCTTGGTGGAATGATGAATCCCATTGACTTGGCCTTGCATCATCTCGATCCTGCTCTGTTGCTTTGCTTTCGTTTGACACCCTCCTTGCTACTCCTAGGTTTCCTACATTGGATAAAAACAGTGTTGTTAGAGAAATGAAAGATCACTAATCAAAATTATATGCAAAACATCCATAAACATGCGATCTAATGTCTACAAGCATTAAAATAGTAGCGTACCATAAGTGTCCCTGAAAACAAGAAAGGAGTGATCAAACACACCTATAATATGCTTTGTTTAACTGACTGTTTGCTCCTTGTGCATATTTAGGACAAGTTTTGTTACTGTTCTGATTCAGCTAATTACAACATGTGGGGTAAATGTGGCTCCCACGAGGGTAGAGCTCAGCATGCCGCCCTTTGATGTTTTAAGAGGGATATGAAATTGAGCAACCTGATCAAATCAATGATAATCATGCTATTAATGCATTAAATCAATATGGAATCACACCAGTTGATCAATTTTTATTATCAGATTCAAAAGATGCAACACATAATTTGAGTTGTCAAGAGTTCATACTTCATCTTTTCATAGTGAATTAGTTATATGGCTGACATCGTGACAAAAGGAAGGTACATTTTTCTAGATATGTCTTTCAATCATCTTAAGTGGATCCATGATCCATTTTATTAAAAAAAGTGATTTCAGAGATGCACCAAGTTCAATTATAGATGCATCAAGTTCAATTATGCATCTCTTAAATAATGAAGGAGAAATCAAGGCATGCATGAAGCCATCATGAGGCATATGGGCAAGCAATAAGTAATAGTCCAAGGTACTGTCAAGTTCATCTCACCTCAATCTTATTGGACAACGACACATCACATAGGATGGTGAGATTTTAAGCCACCAACATAGGTGACATGTTTCTGCCCACTAAGAGTAAAGTGAGGAGATGGTGTTTGTTTGATGCACATGATCAAAAGGACTTAATATTCTGAAGACCAAGTAACAAACTTGTGGGGCAGCAAGCAATCATAGGGGGTGCATCATAAACAGCCATCAAAGAAGGAACAGTCTCCTAGGTATCATAGAGGTCAGCCACAAGTAAATGAAAGGCAATCACAAATGAGACAGTAATGGTGTAATGAATTCTACAGTCAATGGATGATAGCCAGACAATATCGAGAAGGGGCAACTATAGTTATGAGTCAAGAAAGTATGACTCTTTGAGAAAATCATGAACAACAATATAGAGTGCCACATATTGTAGCAGCCGGTCCATTTGATTTAAGGTAGATTTGCATTATTTTAGACTATGAAGTATCAAGGAAAATACCACAATAGTGTTGTTAATAATAGGAAAAATCAGTAATACAAAGGAGTAAAATTTTGACTAATGACAGTGAAAAACAAAGAGTATTTGATACTAATGAAATGCTAAAAAGTGATTATGGTCAGAAAGTGGATTCTTATTTTAGATGCATAATAGGGCCATATCTTCTCCTAATGCAAAAGAGGATGCAAGTAAAGAAACAATGCAAATTACAGGGATTGAAGCAGGTCAGTGATATAATCATAGAATACAAGGCCCTAGAGAAAAGGATATTGTAGTTGCAAAAGGAGTTGAATCAAGCCCAAATAGAAAAAAAGAAAATGAAAGAAGATTCATTGTCCCAAGTCAAACAAATCAATTCTCTTGATGAATAGTTATTCTCTTTGAAGAAGCAAAACAAAGAGCTTGATGAAGGAGGGCATGCACTATGACTCAAACTAGAAATTGAAAGCAAGTGATCATAACCCAAACAGTGGGTATCAAAGCATAACATAAGGAGGTGCAATCATTAATCAAAATGTTGTAATTTTGAGAATCATGGGGGCTCAGTCATGAAAGACAAAAATCTCCATATGACAATGCATAGGCTCCTCTGAGAATGCAATAAGAATGATGGTAATATTGATACAACAAGATGCTTAAAGGATGATCACAATGACCATGGTTAGCAAAGAAGCTTAAGGAAGGTCCATAGGAGCAAGTGTATTTTCATGTCACAAGAGATAACAATAAGGTAAATTCTTTGTTGACTGCACACTCTTATCTGACCTTTCTTCAATGTGGTTTCCATGCACGATGCCAGACATTGCCAAGAACCAGTTGTAAAGTGATGTAAAAACACAATCAATGTCATCAAGGGATAGTAAAGAGGTTAAGATATAAGCTGCAAATCATATCTCAAACTGGAGAGGCAATGTCATCAAGGGACAATACTTTCAAACGAAAATGCCTTAGTAACCTGACTAGTGAATACAATACTAGGATGCTAGCTTAGGGAGGCAGTTTGATACTATAGCAAAGGGATCCCAGTAGCATTCCATGAAAGAGGAAGGAAGGATTATCATTGGTGTTAGACTTTTAGTGATTCCATTGACCCAATAAATCTTTTCTTAGAGAAAAATTCATATCTCTTTGTGTAACAGTTGGCTTAGATAGCTCGTGTTTTAACTGATAACTCTCCAATGAAATCTCATTCACATTATGATCTTGCACAATCTTGTCACAACAAACTAGATATGTTTTCAAGTATTCTAAAAATGCAAGAATGGAAAGAAACATAGGCCGAGCCATGGCCATTTTTAGAAGTCAAGAGATATAAAATATGCATAGTTCCTTCACATTCAATGGAAGGTATTCATCAAGATAGCCTTGATTTTTGTTTCAGAGATGCCAAGCATCATGAAAAACCCAGTTCCAAAAGGTGCCATGGAGATTTTTTTAGAAAATCACAAAAATACAAAAACCCAGTTCACATTCTTGGTCGCAGCCTGAAGATTTATTTTTCTCTTCACAAGTGTTGTTTTCTTCACAAAATCAAAAGGAAACAATCTAGGTTTGTTTGCAAATGCAAATACAGAGATAAAAGATATATATTTAATGGAAATCAGGCTACAGGAAACACATTTCAAAAACCAAATCATTTTTACGGTCATGGCCCATGAGGAGTCTTTTCTTCACAAAAATTCACAAAAAAAACTTAAGGGTTTTTTGATTTAAACTTCAAATACAGAGGGAGATAAGTTGAACTTGTTTCATTTTAACAATGGAGAGCTTACATTTGAGCTTTTATTCACTAAGAGAAAAGAGGAGAATCAAGGCATGTCCTTGAAGTGAGCTTACCTGAGCTCGAGCTGCATTTTTTATACATAGAGACTTCATTTGAGCTTCCTTTTTATCTTTAGGAATCACCAATGGCGGCTAGAATCAAAGGAATAATCACAAAGAAGAGTAAAACAATACAAAAGGATCAGAAATTTTTCATGGCCGCAGTTGTTATACTCAAAATGGTGTTCAAAAAATGGAAAAGATAGAAATTTTTGTTCAAAAAATGCATTACCTTTTATTTTTCTGTGGTTTTCACTAGTTTGCATCCAAAAACTAGTCAAGAATCGGCCCAAAACACCATTTTTCCTTGCTTCTATCAAACCCTCATGGCGATAGAATACCATCTCTAGAATCTTCGATGCATAAATGATGGGTTATTTTATTTTTCCCATTATTATTTTTAGGGTTTGAACCCTACATCAGAGGCCGATTGGATTTTTTCCCATTGTTTTAAAAAATGAACACATTTTAATGTGTTATGGGGGCCAAATGGTAAGTTCCATGCCTTAGGCTTTTTTCCTTAGGTTTCATTTTTACACTTAGACTTTTCTTTGCCTTGAGTTCACATGACTTAGTCTTTTTTCCTTATGATTTTCTATTGCCATTTGAAAATGCAAAGTCTTCCAAGACTTTTGGAGCTACCTTGTTTCCTCATATAGGCCGACTATTGGGCCTTTGTTTTGTCTTCGAAAATCAGAGCTTTCAGCAAGTGATAGTCCTAAGCCACTTATGGCTTTGAAATGCAGAAATAGAGGCCATGAGAATTGATCAAATGTCAAGGATTTGGAGGAGTTTTAATTTTTTCTTGAATGCTTTTACAACCATTTAGATAAATCATTTAGTTTGCATTTTGTCAATTGTAAGTCATTATGTAAGTGATTTGTAAATCACTTTTATTTTAATGATGTTTATTTAATGCAAATGTAAATGTAATCCAAGGATAGTGGTGGGGCCTTTTTTGCATTTATCATTAAAATGTAAAGTAATTTGATTAAGTGATGTAATATGAATCACTTAACCAAATTATTGTTTTAAATGCAAAATAGAGTCTTGTGTTTTCAAAACACACATGTAGCATGGGTCAAGGTTGTGGGAGATAAAATTATGACTAGCAGACATGAGGAGAGTGTGTGAGTTGTGCCTTTGACTATTTTGGAGAGAAATGACTGTTTTGGAGGCTGTTCTGTCACACCTTCAGCGTGACCTTTTACTTATCTTGAATTTTCTACATTTGGAGGACCTTTTGGAGGGGTTTTGGAAGCTTCCATTTTGGCTTTTGTGCTTCATCCGACCAGAACCTTCTAGATGGACATGTGTGAGAGGAGTTAATTTTTTTTGCTTAAGTAACTTCAAACAGTGTTTTTGGAGTTAGTTCTTTCTTTGAAGCAAAGTGATAGCTTGGTTTTGTGGGTTATCTTTTTCAGTAGGAGTAGTAATGTAACTCAGATGGACTTGTGATATAGTGAGTACTTTGAATCAATAAAATAGAATATTTACCTTCTTATTTCATGTTTTATAGTGTGCTATTAGTGATTGATTAGATTTTTTATGAAATTCACCTTTCCTTGCACTTTTGTCTCATGTTTAAGGATCTATTTAGCAGAAAATGTGTTGTTACAGTTTATAAGTTGTGTTAGTTAATCCTAGTGTTTTTAGTTGTGAAATTTTTGTTTTCATTCTAGGAGTCTTGTTTAGAAACCTCCTTATAAATTACTTATGTGAAATGCATGTGAAAATGAGTTGTGTGAACAAGGTTTTATGACATTGTTTTGAATGTGATAGGTTGTTATCAAGTCTTAGTCAGTTTTTGGTGTATCACCTTAGGTAGTTTCAGTTAATGTTCATGTTTTATGCATCTCTTCCCCTTTTCCTCATAAATCATTAGATAGGTGACATCAAAAGGGGAGCCAACACATAATCTCGAGGTCTGCTTTCAAATAGGACACCCACAACCTAAATGTAGTCCCATGTTACATGCAAACTTGTTGAGTTCTTTCACAACTTGGCATAAAGGGTGTAGATTTGGATCACTAACAACAACATGAATTGCTATAGTAGGCGACAAATTGCCTCAGTTGGTAAAGTAGATTTTCTGACTAGTCATAACTACAACATATCTTACAATAGGGTTTGTAATTGGCTTGGTTATCAGTGCTCTTCCATCAAATGTGGCACCAATCAGCTTCATGACCACATCATTTTTCATAGATTTTAGCACTGGTAAAGGTCAATTGTCATAGAGGCCATTCATGACTTCAATCACCTCCTCGGTAATTAATCCACCCACACTTGTCCATATGAACTTGTCATGCACTCTTGTTAGTGCCATCCTCACAAATTTTGAAAACATCTCACCACAAAAGTCTGGGAAGAAATTCCATACTTCTAGTTTCTATCGTACTAGGTTTTCATATGTTGGCTTTACGGAGAAATCATCTCCAATGAATTTTTTCATCCATTGATCCCTAAGTTCTTGATGATAAAACTCTTCCAACTTCTTATGAATGTAGGTTCTAGCATCCTCAATGGGAAAGACACTACTTGGGATTTCTGAAAATGCACCCAAGGGGTCCATTTCGTAAACTTTCCATGAATATCTCCTGAACCTAGTTTGGGGTCTCTTAGAGGTTTCAACAATAGTTGGTGTGGCCATATTTCCTTAAATATTTTGAATATGCTTATGAGAGTTGATTCTAATTCAAACCAACAACATATTATTAATCACTATAAATACTTCTTTCGAGCTTCTAACAAAATCTAGGGTTTGGTGCTAGGAACTCTAAATTGCCTTCACCTTGCTTCAGTTCACTCTGCCTTCTACCATGAGTGTAAAAGTGATTTAATTAATATTTAACATTAACTTTATGCTTTACCAATTTACCCTAATTCACATTAAATGCATTCCACCTTCAAAAAGGTGATAAACACTTTGTAAAATACACTATAAACCCTAAAAGGTTCTACAAAAGTCCAAATTTTCACTTTTTTGCCAAAATATTTTCCAACATCTTCAAAATGCTATTATGCATCTAATGTCTTTGTGTCACTGCTTGAAACTTCTTATGTCTGGGGTTTGATAGATTTATTTGTCACTACTCCCCCTAAAACCATTATTGGGTTTAGTTTTTAGAAGTATCAACACTAGATGTAGATGCAAATGCATTTGATTCATCCTTATTCTCAGGTTCTTCCTTTTTCCTTCGAATCTTCTCCATTTCCTTTCTTACTTCAGTGGGATCCACTTTATTCATAGGTTTATTATTTTTTTCTAAATCAAGTTTCTTTCTATTTTTTCTTCTACAAAATTTTGAGATGTCCCTGCTTGTTGCAAGTGTAGCACACAACATTTTTCTGACCAACCTAATTTGTACTTATCTTTGATATGCATTGATTAGCTTTATGTCCAAAAGCATAACATGTATAGCAATAACCTTGAAAATATTGAATCATTCTACCATTGTTAAATCTATTCATCATTATTTGACTTTTGTTCTCAATAGCTCTATGTCCAAACTTTTTTCAAGAAAAACATTGTCTAGAGAAGAATCCAACATTCTAACTCATTATACTTCTACATTCTATTTCCCTATGAGCAAATTTATTGCATGAAAAAAAAATCAATTAAAAGATGGGTATCTTTGAGATTAGGTTGTCGAATAGGAATCCTTTCAGGTTTTCTTCGTTGATTCTTGATATGTCTATTGTTTCCTTAAGTCTTCCGTTGATTGTCAACTTTGTTAGGAGTCTGATTTGACTTTGAGCTTTGTCCTACTTCAAGTCCTAGACCACCTTTATCCTTTGCTAGTTTCTGAAATACAATCAACTCATCAAGCATTGTAGAAATGGCTTTGAATTTTTCCTCATGAGCTCTTGCTTTCTCCAAGTCATACCTTAGAGTTACCTCTTCTTTATCAAGCTTTGTACATTCATCAATTTTGTTTTGAATTTAGAATTTCTGACATTATTCAATTCTTTTCTTTTCTTCCATTTGCACTTTTAGTCCCGTGATGTCTTCATTTTATTTTTGCAACTGATCACTAACTTCTCTATGCATTTCTTTGAACTTCTTGATTTTCTATCTTAACTTTCTAATGCATTCCTTTGCTTCACTCAAGCTTTCTTTCAGAGTTTCTTTCCCACTTTCAATTTTTTCCATATCTTCAAGAGCAGCATGGAGTTCCTCAATTGCAGAGATATCTTTCAGAGGAACATATCATCTTTTATCAACCATATGTTCAACCTTAAATATTTTCCTTAAACTATTAAACTTTTCAAAAGGAACCAAGCTCTGATACCAATTGTTGAACACACAAAATATTGAGAGGGGGGTGAATCAGTATTTTACCTAACCTTTCAAATGCTAACCATTCAATAATTAAAACATATCTAGTCGTAATTGTAAATAGGAAAATGAAAGGAAGCATAACACCACATAACAAACGAACACCAGGATTTTTACGAGGAAAACCAAAAATGGGAAAAACCACGGTGAGTATTATCTCACAATATGTTATAACTGGTTATAAGATATTATAGGGAACACTGTCAGGGCTCACTATCCTTGAAGAACTCATAGCCAGAGTACAAGATGATATGGCTCACTACCAAAAGTAGAAACTGATGGAATACACCCTTTGTGTACTAGATTTAGTTCCAATTAGGCTCTAGAATACAAATTCCTATATCAAGTTGTAGGTTTACAGTAGATACATCAAATGTATACACCTTCACACATCACTGCTTATTACTTTTCACATATCACACATCACACACATACTTCTCACATTCCTCCCTATCTTCAATACAAAAAAATGTTACATATATACATGCTACTACAACTTCATACATCAATTAGGTCGACCTAATTAGATGTACACATTTTTAATTAAAAATATAGCTTGTTGGCTTCAACTTGAAACACTTTTTCATCAATAAAAAATGTGGAAGACATAAATTAGGTTGGCCCAAACCAAACAAGGATCTTTCTAAGTCACCAAAGAAGTGTACACCACTTATGTGTGTCGGCTAGAAGAAAAAATCATACCATTTGCACAATTACTGAGCAGAATATTGTATGCCAAACTATGTCATTCATATCTTCCATCTTGCTAAACAAAAACATCTGAAATTTTTTTCCAGAGAAGCAAATGATGGTCTTGAACATCATATTAAAACCTCATGGAGCGATCTTATACTGAGAGAATTTCTAGACCAAAATACTGGATCAGAATAACAAAACCATAGTTTGTTTGGATTGGAAAAATTATTACCAAACAGTGTTGGCATCAATGACAACACACCAGAAGGCTTCTTCTTCACTCTTCCAACACTTATCACTAACCAATTCATACATTTTTTCTTCTTTCCAATCTTTTAGATTGTAGGCCATCATCTTGTATTTACAAAATTCCACTATTTTGTTTCCAACTGCATGTGTACTATCAATGTGTTCAAAATTGGAAATTATTACAATCCAACACAATAAACATGTGTTCCATCCAAACATGATTTCTTGTAAAAAATTCGACCTTCCACTCTTTCATATAAAATGGTGGATAATAAATCCCTTGAACATCTAGGTGGGGGCCTTATGTTACATTCCAACAAAACATTGTTATTATGCATATCTACACATGCGTTGGTAAAAATCATAATGCTTAGAAAACTCAATATGTACTCTACAACAAAAAGTAGTGCATGTGATTTATTTTGACATAAAAAGGCTTAGCATTTCAAAAATCATTTGGTATATTTTTACTTGAGGATACATCTCTAAAAATTTAGAAAAAAATTGGGTTTGAGTTTTCCAAAAAATGTTTTGGATGTGGCTCAAAGATTTGACTACCGGTTCTCCTTATAATATCTCTTTGATCGGGAGAGGCCCTTGTATTATTCTTCAAAAATTATTGTATTAAATATCTCAAGGCTTGAAAATTTTCTTTATCTTTCCATGGTAGTCTACCAAAAAATGCCCATAACTCATTCTTATTTGGATCCTCCACTCTTTCACGCCTTCTTTTGGCTCTCATTAGAGATGATCTACTTATTTTCATAGTTTTACTCATATTTTAAAGGATCATCTTATTCATGGTTTGATTGCTTACCAATGTTGATGTCATCACACTTCATGTGCATTCAATAGATTCTTTACAATGAATTTCTCGCTCAAGTAATCTAATGTTCTTAGCCCAAGAATCTTCATTGTGGGCCTAAAATTGAGTTGCCTCATCATTTCAACAAATAGTTGACATCTTACAACCTCATTTAGCTTCTCAAAGAAATCTCCATATCCTCCTCGCATATCTTTGACATGTACGTTTTGGAATGTTATCAACCATTGGTTTCAAAACATTAGCAACAATATAAATCAAATGTTTAGGTTTTCTATGTAAAACTCTAGGAGTTCTCAAAGGTAAAGTTGTGTCAACATTAGGAATGTCAACATTGGGGGATAGATGGTGTACTTTCAATCAAAGCTGAAAATGATGATGTACCTTGAAATTGACACGTAAACAATGTTGTACCTTCAACTTCAGATTTGGTATGTGGAGTATCTTCAAATAGAGTTGTGTTTGCCAATTAATTTCAACACCACATGTTGTAGATGGTGTGTCTTCAATTGGAGATGTGATTGTTAATGTACTTTGAACATTGCATATTGTATATGGTGTGCCTTGAACTTCACTTATGGTTGATGATGTGCCCCAAACTTCAGGATTCATTTCTCATTGCACAAAGATTTTGCATGTGTTTCCTTTTTAATTCCAATCCAAAATCTCTCATATATTGCATGTGAGTTTCTTCTTCTATGGGGTTCAATTTATTTTCTTCACGAAGTTGCCTCATTTTTTCTCTTGTCCTTGCATTTTTGGCTTCACATTCATCTGATGTTAGAGGCTTTGCACATTTCCTTAGCATGATGTTCAATGCTACATGCTCACAAACACAAAATGAACAAAAGTAAGTATTGCTCACCAATACAAAAATATCAAAATCAAATGAAAATGATTTCAATTAATCTATGTAATAAGGTGAGAAGAACAAAACTTTAATTTTAAACAAAGAAACTCTTGATAAACTATTGAATTGTACAAACATGACAAATATGACCTCATATAATCAAATTTAATTTGGAAACTTGAAAATTTACACCAAGATAATACTCTTTCATGAACGGCAGCAATAATACTCTTTCACGAAGAGTGGCAATAATAAGTCAACTTTGTAATGCAAAATATGAAAATGCATGGCATAATGAAGATCTAATGACATTGGATGAAGGCTAAAAGTGAAATTAATGGAGCAAAAATTTGTGACTTCACACCTTGTTATAGTTATGGTGATGAACTTACCTACCTCCTTGTAGAGTATGAACTTACCTACCTCATTGATGTTCTCCCTTGCTATTCCATTAAGAATTGTGATGACATTGATTCTTCCACCACATGTATTTTATTTCACGAGGATGAATAGATTGGATCTGCACTTAAGGATTAATTTTTTGACATGAATGACACCATGTGGAGATGGATTTTCAATTTGAAGAGCTTTCCTTGGAAGGGTATGGTATTTTTATCATATGGATGTATATGAGTTGTTCCTTTGGTGCAAGGTCTGAACTCTTCCCCATGTTGACTATGTCACAACAAGGCTGCAAGTGGATTTTTTTCAAGTGAGGAGAGAAGAAGAATGTTCCAAGTTTGATATCATAAGTGGTATGACCTTAGAAAACTCATAGAAGCTTGAGCACAAAAACAAAGGAAAATATGCAGCTAATGGAGCAAGAGGCAAATTACATCCATAACCAAGGTCTTACTAAATGGTCCAACAATGGGCATATTATATCCAATCATTTGTACACTCATTGAATACAATAATTTGCTACACAATATAGGTAGTAGGCAATTGAAACTTAAAAGAAAAGGCAAATGAAAAGAAATTGATATATGTCAAGCAAAGGAAAATATGCAGATAATAGAGGAATGGGTGAGCATTACATCAACTATGAATGTCTTATTGAATGGAACAAGAGGTAGATTATAGCCAATCATTTGTACACTCATTGAATATGAAAATCTACTACATAATATAGGTAGTAGGAAATTTCAACTGCCACAGTCTATTTTTTCCATTGCCACAATGTGTATTTTTTCTCTCAAGAGGGTTTCTAGGATAAATCTAGTGTTCTTAATTCTTCATTATAGTGGCACGGTTTCTATGATAAATATAGTGTTCTTAATCATTTTGATATTTCCAAATCCACCTACATTCTAGCTAATGTGAAGTGAATCAATTTGTTTGTTTTTAGGTCATTTCCTAAAAGATCAAATGAAAAAGAGTGAAGTCCACTAACCATGATGAAAATGGACTACTATAAGCAATGCAAATGAGATACATAAGAATTTTGTGTTTAGTTGAAATCCTCTATATAAGTTTACAATAATTCATCTAAATTATGTCATGATTTTTCATTTTTTTCTTCAAACTCCTAAAAGTTTAACATTTTTATGAAACTTACATATTATTCAATATTGAATTCAATGTAAAACTATTATGATTAATAAAATTATGAAAGAAATGGTCTATATTGTCAAAACTAAACAAAAAAAACTCAATATAAGCATTTCAATTCTACAAAAAATAATATATTACCTAAGATAATCAAATATGATGTAGAAACTTCAAATTATATTCTTCTACATTCTCCAACAAGCAAATTGGTGCTCAAAAGGTGATAGAGCAAGCATAATATGGTACCACAACAAGTCAACTACATAAAAAGGAATTTTCTTGTCATAGAAAGTGCAAAACCAGACAAAGGCAATGAATTGTGTGCATGTATCACGAGTCAACTCCCTTTCTTACCATTTTTCATGCTCACCAAATTTGGCAAGAACCAAATGTGTTGCATAATATCCTTTCAATTTGGTGAGCACCAAATGTGCTATATAGAAAATTTGTAATTGTGAGAGCCTTGACCCTACACAAAGACCTATTGAGGGGAGAGAGAAGAGTGGGCGAGACCTAGTAGAGTAGCAAGGGATTGAGGGAGAGATTTAATGATCTTTACTGATAATGAAAAGGATGAGAGAGAAGAGTAGGAGAGACCTAGAGGAGAAGTAATGAGACAAGGAGTGAGAGACCCTCAACCCTAATCCCTCAACTCTATACCTTAGACCATAATACCTCAACCCTTAACCCTTAAACCCTCATACCTCAACCCTCTACCATTAAACCCTCAACCCTCAATCTATCCCTCTCCCTCCTCCTCCCCCTCCCAATCTCTCCCTCACTCTCCCACTCTCACTCCCTCCCCCTTCCCCTCTCCCTCCCCCTCTTTC
>VDFB02363165.1:179716-208325 GCA_007258455.2 Sequoia sempervirens
GTATAGAGTTGAGGGATTAGGGTTGAGGGGTTGAGGGGTTGAGGGTCTCTCACTCCTTGTCTCATTACTACTCCTCTAGGTCTCTCCTACTCTTCTCTCTCATCCTTTTCATTATCAGTAAAGATCATTAAATCTCTACCTCCATCCCTTGCTACTCTACTAGGTCTCTCCCACTCTTCTCTCTCCCATCAATAGGTCTCTATGTAGGGTCAAGGCTCTCACAATTACAAATTTTCTATATAGCACATTTGGTGCTCACCAAATTGCAAAACCTCAAAACATCACATTTGGTGCTCACCAAATTGAAAGGATATTATGCAACACATTTGGTGCTTTACACATTTGGTGCTTTCCAAATTTGGTGAGCATGAAAAATGGTAAGAAAGGGAGTTGACTCGTGATACATGCCCACAATTCGTTGCCTTTGTCTGGTTTTGCACTTTCTATGACAAGAAAATGCCTTTTTATGTAGTTGACTTGTTGTGGTACCATATTATTCTTGCTCTATCACATTTTGAGCACCAATTTGCTTGTTGGAGAATGTAGAAGAATATAATTTGAAGTTTCTACATCATATTTAATTATCTTAGGTAATATATTAATTTTTGTAGAATTGAAATGCTTATATTAAGTTTTTTTTGTTTAGTTTTGACAATATAGACCATTTCTTTCATAATTTTATTAATATAATAGTTTTACATTGAATTCGATATTGAATAATATGTAAGTTTCATAAAAATGTTAAAATTTTAGGAGTTTGAAGAAAAAAATGAAAAATCATGACATAATTTAGATGAATTATTGTAAACTTATATAGAGGATTTCAACTTAACACAAAATTCTTATGTATTTCATTTGCATTGCTTATAGTAGTCCATTTGCATCATTGTTAGTGTACTTCACTCTTTTTCATTTGATCTTTTAGCAAATGACCTAAAAACAAACAAATTGATTCACTTCACATTGGCTAGAATGTAGGTGGATTTGGAAATATCAAAATGATTAAGATCACTATATTTATCATAGAAACCGTGCCACTATAATGAAGAATTAAGAACACTATATTTATCCTAGAAACCCTCTTGAGAGACAAAATACACATTGTGGCAATGGAAAAAATAGACTGTGGCAGTTGAAATTTCCTACTACCTATATTATGTAGTAGATTTTCATATTCAATGAGTGTACAAATGATTGGCTATAATCTGCCTCTTGTTCCATTCAATAAGACATTCATAGTGGATGTAATGCTCACCCATTCCTCTATTAGCTGCATATTTTCCTTTGCTTGTCACATAGATAAATTTCTTTTCATTTTCCTTTTCTTTTAAGTTTCAATTGCCTACTACCTATATTGTGTAGCAAATTATTGTATTCAATGAGTGTACAAATGATTGGATATAATATGCCCATTGTTGGACCATTTAGTAAGACCTTGGTTATGGATGTAATTTTCCTCTTGCTCCATTAGCTGTATATTTTCCTTTGTTGTTGTGCTCAAGCTTATATGAGTTTTTTAAGGTCATACCATTTATGATATCAAACTTGGAACATTCTTCTTCTCTCCTCACTTGGAAAAACTCCACTTGCAGCCTTGTTGTGACATAGTCAACATGGGGAAGAGTTCAGACCTTGCACCAAAGGAACAACTCATATACATCCATATGATCAAAAAACCATACCCTTCCAAGGAAAGTTCTTCAAATTGAAACTCCATCTCCACATGGTGTCATTCATGTCAAAAAATTAATCCTTAAGTGCAGATCCAATCTATTCATCATCATGAAATAAAATACATGTGGTGGAAGCATCAATCGCATCATAATTCTTAATGGCATAGCAAGAGAGAACATCAATGAGGTAGGTAAGTTCATCGCCATAACTATAACAAGGTGTGAAGTCACAAATTTTTTCTCCATTAATTTCACTTTTAGCCTTCATCCAATGTCATTAGATCTTCATTATGCCATGCATTTTCATTTTTTGCATTACAGAGTTGACTTATTATTGCCACTCTTTGTGAAAGAGTATTATTGCTGCCCTTCGTGAAAGAGTATTATCTTGGTGTAAATTTTGAATTTTCCAAATTAAATTTGATTATATGAGGTCATATTTTTCATGTTTGTACAATTCAATAGTTTATCAAGAGTTTCTTTGTTTAAATTAAAGTTTTGTTCTTCTCACCTTATTACATAGATTAATTGCAATCATTTTCATTTGATTTTGATATTTTATATTAGTGAGCAATACTTACTTTTGTTCATTTTGTGTTTGTGAGCATGTAGCATTGAACATCATGCCAAGGAAATGTGCAAAGCCTCTAACATTAGATGAATGTGAAGCCAAAAATGCAAGGACAAGAGAAAAAATGAGGCAACTTCCTGAAGAAAATAAATTGAACCCCATAGAAGAAGAAACTCACATGCAATATATGAGAGATTTTGGATTGGCATTAAAAAGGAAACACTTGCAAAATATTTGTGCAATGAGAGAAATGAATCTTGAAGTTTGGGGCACATCATCAACCATAAGTGAAGTTCAAGGCACACCATCTACAATATGCAATGTTCAAAGTACATCAACAATCACATCTCCAATTGAAGACACACCATCTACAACATGTGGTGTTGAAAGTAATTGGAAAACACAACTCTATTTGAAGATACTCCACATACCAAATCTGAAGTTGGAGGTACAACATTGTTTACGTGTCAATTTCAAGGTACATCATCATTTTCATCTTTGATTGAAAGTACACCATCTATCCCCCGATGTTGACATTCCTAATGTTAACGCAACTTTACCTTTGAGAACTCCTATCATTTTACATAGAAAACCTAAAGATTTGATTTATATTGATGCTAATGTTTTGAAACCAATGGTTGATAAGATTCCAAAACATGCATGTCAAAGATATGCGAGGAGGATATGGAGATTTGTTTTGAGAAGCTAAATGAGGTTGTAAGATGTCAACTATTTGTCAAAATGATGAGGCAACTCAATTTTAGGCCCACAATAAAGATTCTTGGGCTAAGAACATTAGATTACTTGAGTGAGAAATCCATTGTAAATAATCTATTGAGTGCACATGAGAGTGTGGGTTCTACCTCACGCACAAAAGATAATAATGCCACATGAAGTGTGATGACATCAACATTGGTAAGCAATCAAACCATGAATAAGATGATCCTTTAAAATATGCATAAAACTATGAAAATAAGTAGATCATCTCTAATGAGAGCCAAAAGAAGGCGTGAAAGAGTGGAAGATCCAAATAAGAATGAGTTATGGGCATTCTTGGGTAGACTACCATGGAAAGATAAATAATTTTTTCAAGCCTTGAGATATTTAATACAATAATTTTAGAATAATAACACAAGGGCCTCTCCCGATCAAAGAGATATTGTAAGGAGAACTGGTAGTCAAATCTTGAGCCACATCCAAAACATTTTTTGGAAAACTCAAACCCAATTTTTTTCTAACTTTGTAGAGATGTATCCTCAAGTAAAAATTTATCAAAGGATTTTTGAAATGCTAAAGCCTTTTTATGTCAAAATAAATCACACATGCACTACTTGTTGTAGAGTACATATTGATTTTTCTAAGCATTATGATCTTTACCAACACATATGTGTAGATATGCATAATAACAATGTTTTGTTGGAATGTAACATAAGGCCTCCACCTAGATGTTCAAGGGATTTCTTATCCACCATTTTATATGAAAGAGTGGAAGGTCTAATTTTTTACAAGAAATCATGTTTGGATGGAACATATGTTTATCGTGTTGGATTGTAATATTTGCCAATTTTGAACACATGGATAGTACACATGCAGTTGGAAACAAAATAGTGGAATTTTGTAGATACAAGACAATGGCCTACAATCTAAAAGATTGTGTTGGTTGTTTTTTAATGGATAAACTAGGTTAGTCTCCTATTCTACCTATGGAATATCCAACTCCAATCAAGGGCAGCTTAGAGGACCTGGACCAACTGACAAGATTCAATCAAAGATTGAGATCTTCTGCTCTTTAGGCTCTGCAGAACCAGGGCAGGTTTACCTACACAATGCCTCAAAGAGGACCAGACATTGATTTTTATAGTAGATAACTCCTGATGTCAAGCATTGAGGACCTCAAATGGGGCTAGATTCTTAATAGCTCAACCTTGAAGCAACTAGGAGGTAGGACAAGACATCAAGCAAAAGATATTCAATGATTTGTAGATTAAAAGGTTTATGAGAGGAACCAGGCCGCAAGACAGATTAGTTCCTAATCCAGGGTCATGGAGTCATACACAAAAGATGGAATTCATCTACAAACAGGACTCAATCAGTGGATTTTGTTTTTCTAATGCCTTACATCAGTTATTAGTGCCTTACACTGACAATCCGGCTCTTGTATCAACTAGACTATTCTTACCAAATCCAACCTGCAAACAAGTAATCATTGCTATCTATTCAAAGGATTTAACTGCTTCCTTGAAGCAGACCTATCAACAAATAACACAGTCCCATGAAGTATGAAGATGAACAAAAACACCTTATGCATTTATTCAAATGATTAAAAGCCTACAAATGTGGAGACAATCTGATGATATGCATGAAAGATAAGCATCTTCATGTGTTCTTGCTTAACTTATTGCATTTACAGAGGAATTCAACATTACAGTTTACAGACTCAAAAATGACCTAAGACCAAACCCTAATCTATCCCAGGCTAATCCTAGAACTCAGTAAAATGGAACTGAACCAAGGGAACCAAACCCAAGGGACCGAACCCTTCACACTGGCCATGAAATCTCCCTTTATAGGAACAGGGAGAGCAACAAGCAACTGGCCAGGGTGACTTTACATGTCATCAGGTGACTAGGACAAACCCTAAACAGCACGCAGGCCAAGTCATCCGGTCCACCAGCATATCTGAATATCATTGAATGCTCTGTCAGGTGGTTTAGGGAGAAAATCACGCAATCAGGTCGAATCGAGCAAGTACAGGAATGGGCAGCCATGGCAATCAAACCAGGAAAGTACATAGACCATGCCGTTCAAGAAATCTGTGGGTACGATCACCAAAATCTAGAGGCCACAAATGTAGAAGCCATCCACTTCAACCACCTATCCACCTCAGACAGTCCGTTTCCCTAGTTCTGCAATTAATTTCATCCTCTACCACACCAATTTGCACCAGCAATCGAGGTTCAAGACCAAATCGAGGTCATCATGCTGATCCACAAAAATCTTCATTGCCATTCTCGAGCCATGGGCCAAGTGACCAACCACATTGAATGTGTTACAAGCTCAATCCATGTCCATTATGGCTTCCAGCAAACCAGTCAGCATGACACCGCAGAGTCGGGAAGACAACACGCCAAGAACCCAATGTTTCATCGAGCAAACATACCATTCGGCAAGATCGGGTGCATTCAGCCAAACATCACAGTGACAACAATGCCCCATCGGCAAGAGAAGGCATAATCAGTAGGAGATCACGTCGACACCCCAACAAGAAGCACCATCAGCAAGAGAAAGCAGTGACAGGAAGACCTTAGGGTGACAGCAAATGGTTGGTGAAGAGATACATCGAAAAGCCAATCATATCGGCAACACACCATCCAATCGGGGAGACATCTAGCTGAAGAGAACATGCTATATCGAGTGCTCATCATAGTCGGAAAGAGATCACAATGTCGATGAGACACCTCATAGATGTTGCTTCGTTATATCGAAAGACATCCTTTCATTTCGTGTTGCCAAGACAACACTTTTGGGGAGACACCACATAGACTATCCCATGTTTTGCCAAAACATCTCGAGCTCACAATAGATCGCCAAGACATCAATGATCTCACACCGACTGAAACCCTTTTTCCCTTTTGCATCGCTATAACAATTAGATATCAGGAAGACCTCCTGTAGAACACACCAGGTCTTTCTGAAAGTCTTCATTCATCTGATGTCGCTAAGACAACTCAAAGCTTATGTTGATGAAGACCCTTTATGTTCCATCGGTGAGACCGAAGGTCACTCGCCAAGACCTCTCGCTGAAAACCCTAGCTCTTACCAAAGAGATTGCCCTTATGTTTTCGGTCGATGTAACAAATCGTATTTGCCAAGACCTCATGCCACAGATCATAACTCACACCGATGGGATCCCAAAGTGCACAAGTCAGGGAGACATATAGAACTCGGTGAGACACCACCCCGATAGTCACAACCTTTGCCGATACGATCACCTTAGTCGCTGAAACCACGTGAATGTCTCACCGATAGACATCCACAAGCACTATTCGGGGAAACAATATATCTTCGCTAAGACTTTATCCCGAGAACCCTGAATTTTTCTGAAACACATCCATTCACCATCGATTGGTATAACATTGCAATCTTGCTATGACTTCACACTGATGGCATTACACTAGGGGCAGCAAAAGGATTTCAGGGAGACTAAGGGGAGTCGGGAAGACCTCACCTTGAGCAGACACCAGCACACCGATGGGAAAAGCCCATCGGTGAGACACAAAAAAGTTGGGGAAACATCTCCCTAACACAACCAACACAGGCCGATGGAAAAGAGACCTCGAGGAGATAACATGGGGTCATCGAGAGGTTATCCCGAGTGCCAGAGGTCACAACAAAAGGAACGTGGGGCCAGTGAAAACAGTAGCAAGGGGCCGGTTAACGACGAGACAAAGGGGCTCGGGGGGAACTTAAGTTGTAGGTGCACCGGCCAGGTAGGTCAATGAATCAAAAAGCCAACAGAATGGGAACCAAACAAGGTCGGAGCCAAAACCAAGAAAGAGACGAAGTTGGAGCCAGAGCGGGGAACAAAAGGAACAAAAGAGACCAGGACCGAAAACCATCCGCCCCCGCCTCCGCAAAAGACCATGGAGGTGGAGTTGGAACCAAAACAAAACCAAAAGGCTGCAAGGGCAGAGACAAAAAGGAAAATCGGGGCAAGCGAAGCTGGGGCCGGAATGAAACCAGAAAGTGAAACACGAGCAAGGTTCTAAAACCAGTTTCCATTCTGATCCCGCCTCTTCTAGAGGAAACAAAAGACAACCGAAGACGCGGAGTCGAGGTTGGAATGGAACCCGAAAGAGAAACCAAAGGCCAAAATCCAAATTTTGATTCCATTTTGATTTCACCCCTACCAGACAAAGAAAAACACAAGGAAAGGAATAAAAGAAAGATCTAGCCATCCAGGACATGAACACTTAGCATGTTGAGCTCAACCCTGATGGGAGCCCATTTACCCCACGTTCCAAAAAGATAGAAAAATCCCAAGCTAAAGATTTGTCAGGGAAATCAAAGGCAAACAACTGGAAAATGAGAGACAACCAAAATAGGCACTAACAGATTGAAAAGAAGAAAAAAAGTATGAATTGGTTAGTGATAAGTGTTGGAAGAGTGAAGAAAAATCCTTTTGGTGTGTTTTCATTGATGCCAACACTGTTTGGTAATAATTTTTCCAATCCAAAAAAACTATGGTTTTGTTATTTTGATCCAGTAATTTGGTCTAGAAATGCTCTCGGTATAAGAATGCTCCATGATATTTTAATATGATGTTCAAGACCATGATTTGCTTCTCTAGAAAAAAATTCAACTATTTTTGTATAGCAAGATGGAAGATATGAATGACAGAGTTTGGCATACAGTATTTTGCTCAGTAATTGTGAAAATGGTATGAGTTTTTCTTCTAGCCAACATAGATAAGTGGTGTACACTTCTTTGGTGACTTAAAAAGATCCTTGTTAGGTTTGGGCCAACCTAATTTATGTCTTCCACATTTTTTATTGATGAAATTCTTTTTCAAGTTGAAGCCAACAAGCTATATTTTTAATTAAAAATGTGTACATCTAATTAGGTCGACCTAATTGATGTATGAAGTTGTAGTAGCATGTATATATGTAACATATTTTTGTATTGAAGATAGGGAGGAATGTGAGAAGTATGTGTGTGATGTGTGATATGTGAAAAGTAATAAGCAGTGATGTGTGAAGGTGTATACATTTGATGTATCTACTGTAAACCTACAACTCGATATAGGATTTTGTATTCCAGAGCCTAATTGGAACTATATCTAGTACACAGAGGGTGTATTCCATCAGTTCCTACTTTTGGTAGTGAGCCATATCATCTTGTACTCTAGCTATGAGTTCTTCAAGGATAGTGAGCCCTGATAGTGTTCCCTATAATATCTTATAACCAGTTATAACATATTGTGAGCTAATACTCATCGTGGTTTTTCCCATTTTTGGTTTTCCACGTAAAAATCCCAGTGTTCATTTGTTATGTGGTGTTATGCTTCCTTTCATGTTCCTATTTACAATTACGACTAGATATGTTTTAATTATTGAATGGTTAGCATTTAAAAGGTTCAGTAAAATACTGATTCACCCCCCTCTCAATATTTTGTCTATTCAACAATTGGTATTAGAGCTTGGTTCCTTTTGAAAAGTTTAATAGTTTAAGGAAAATATTTAAGGTTGAACATATGGTTGATAAAAGATGTTATGTTCCTTCGAAAGATATCTTTGCAATTGAGGAACTCCATGCTGCTCTTGAAGATCTGGAAAAAATTGAATGTGAGAAAGAAACTCTAAAAGAAAGCTTGAGTGAATAAAATGAATGCATTAGAAAGTTAACATAGAAAATCAAGAAGTTCAAAGAAATGCATAGAGAAGTCAGTGATCAGTTGAACAAATAAAATGAAGGCATCACAAGACTAAAAGTGCAAATGGAAGAAAAGAAAAGAATTGAATAATGTCAGAAAGTCAAAACAAAAACAAAATTGATGAATGTACAAAGCTTGAGAAAGAAGTTGTAACTCTAAGGTATGACTTGGAGAAAGCAAGAGCCCATGAGGAAAAATTCAAATCCATTTATACAATGCTTGATGAGTTGATTGCATTTCAGAAACTAGCGAAGGATAAAGGTGGTCTAGGACTTGAAGTAGGACAAAGCTCAAAGTAAAATCAGACTCCTAACAAAGTTGACAATCAAAGGAAGACTTAAGGAAACAATAGACATATCAAGAATCAATGAAGAAAACCCGAAAGGATTCCTATTTGACAACCTAATGCTCAAAGATACCCATCTTTTAATTGAATTTTTTTTTCATGCAATAAATTTGGTCATAGGGAAATAGAATGTAGAAGTATAATGAATTAGAATGTTGGATTCTTCTTTGGACAATGTTTTGCTTGAAAAGAGTTTGGACATCGAGCTATTGAGTGCAAAAGTCAAATAACGTTGAATAAATTTAACAATGGTAGAATGATTCAATCTTTTCAAGGTTATTGCTATACATGTTATGCTTTTGGACACAAAGCTAATCAATGCATATCAAAGATAAGTACAAATTAGGTTGGTCAGAAAAATGTTGTGTGCTACACTTGCAACAAGCCAAGACATATCTCAAAATTTTACAGAAGAAAAAATAGAAAGAAACCTGATTTAGATCAAAAGAATAAACCTATGAATAAAGTGGATCCCACTGAAGTAAGAAAAGAAATGGAGAAGATTTGAAGGAAAAAAGAACCTGAGAATAAGGATGAATCAAATGCATTTGCATCTACATCTAGTGTTGATACTTCTAAAAATTAAACCCAATAATGGTTTTAGGGAGAGTAGTGACAGAGAAATCTATCAAACCCTAGACATAAGAAGTTTCAAGTAGTGACACAAAGACATTTGATGTATAATAGAATCTTGAAGATGTTGGAAAAGATTTTGGCAGAAAAATTGAAAATTTGGACTTTTGTAGAACTTTTTAGGGTTTATAGTGTATTTTACAAAGTGTTTATCACCTTTTTGAAGGTGGAATGCATTTAATGTGAATTAGGGTAAATTGGTAAAGCATAAAGTGAATGTTAAATATTAATTAAATCACTTTTACACTCATGGTAGAAGGTAGAGTGAACTGAAGCAAGGTGAAGGAAATTTAGAGTACCTGGCACCAAACCCTAGATTTTGTTAGAAGCTTGAAAGAAGTATTTACAGTGATTAATAATCTGTTGTTGGTTTGAATTAGAATCAACTCTCATAAGCATATTCAAAATATTTAAGGAAATATGGCGACACCAACTATTGTTGAAACCTTTGAGATACCTCAAACTAGGTTCAAGAGATATTCATGGAAAGTTTACGAAATGGACCCCTTGGGTGCATTTTCAGAAATCCCAAGTAGTGTCTTTCCCATTGAGGATGCTAGAACCTAAATTCATAAGAAGTTGGAAGAGTTTTATCATCAAGAACTTAGGGATCAATGGATGAAAAAATTCACTAGAGATTATTTCTCTGTAAAGCCAAAATATGAAAACCTAGTACGATAGAAACTAGAAGTATGGAATTTCTTCCCAGACTTTTGTGGTGAGATGTTTTCAAAATTTGTGAGGATGGCACTAAGAAGAGTGCATGACAATATCGTATGGACAAGCATGGGTGGAGTAATTACCAAGGAGGTGATTAAATTTGTGAATGGCCTCTATGACAATTGACCTTTACCAGTGCTAAAATCTATGAAAAATGATGTGGTCATGAAGCTAATTGGTGCCACATTTGATGGAAGAGCACTGATAACCAAGCCAATTGCAAACCCTACTATAAGATATGTTGTAGTTATGACTAGTCAGAAAATATACTTTACCAACTGAGGAAATTTGTTGCCTACTATAGCAATTCATGTTGTTGTTAGTGATCCAAATCTACACCCTTTATTCCAAGCTATGAAAGAACTCAAAAAGTTTGGATGTAACATGGGACTGCTTTCAGGTTGTGGGTGTCCTATTTGAAAGTAGACCTCCAGATTATGTGTTGGCTCCCCTTTTGATGTCACCTATCTAGTTATTAATGAGGAAAAGGGGAAGAGATGCATAAAACATGAACATTAACTGAAACTACCTAAGGTGATACACCCAAAACTGACTAAGACCTGATAACAACCTATCACATTCAAAACAATGTCATAAAACCTTGTTCACACAACTCATTTTCACATGCATTTCACATAAGTAATTTATAAGGAGGTTTCCAAACAAGACTCTTAGAATGAAAACAAAAATTTCACAACTAACAACACTTGGATTAACTAACACAGCTTATAAACTGTAACAATGCATTTTCTGCTAAATAGATGCTTAAACATGAGACAAAAGTGCAAGGAAAGGTGAATTTCATAAAAAATCTGATCAATCACTAATAGCACGCTATAAAACATGAAATAAGAAGGTAAATATTCGATTTTATTGATTCAAAATACTCACTATATCACAAGTCCATATGAGTTACAATACTGCTCCTGCTGAAAAAGATAACCCACAAAACCAAGCTATCACTCTGCTTGAAAGAAATAACTAACTCCAAAAACATTGTTTGAAGTTACTTAAGAAAAAAAAATCAACTCCTCTCACACATGTCCTCTAGAAGGTTCTGGTTGGATGAAGCACAAAAGCCAAAATGGAAGCTTCCAAAATCCCTCCAAAAGGTCCTCCAAATGTAGAAAAGTCAAGATAAGTAAAAGGTCACACTGAAGGTGTGACGGAACAGCCTCCAAAATAGTCATTTCTCTCCAAAATAGTCAAAGGCACAACTCACACACTCTCCTCATGTCTTCTAGTCATAATTTTGTCTCCCACAACCTTGACCCATGCTACATGTGTGTTTTGAAAACACAAGACTCTCTTTTGCATTTAAAACAATAATTTGGTTAAGTGATTCATATTACATCACTTAATCAAATTATTTTACATTTTAATGATAAATGCAAAAAAGGCCCCACCACTATCCTTGGATTACATTTGCATTTGCATTAAATAAACATCATTAAAATACAAGTGATTTACAAATCACTTACATAATGACTTACAATTGACAAAATGAAAACTAAATGATATATCTAAATGGTTGTAAAAGCATTCAAGAAAAAATTAAAACTCCTCCAAATCCTTGACATTTGATCAATTCTCATGGCCTCTATTTTTCTATTTCAAAGCCATAAGTGGCTTAGGACTATCACTTGGTCAAAGCTCTAATTTTTGAAGACAAAACAAAAGCCCAATATTCGGCCTATATGAGGAAACAAGGTAGCTCCAAAAGACTTGGAAGACTTTTCATTTTCAAATGGCAATAGAAAATCATAAGGAAAAAAGCCTAAGTCATGTGAACTCAAGGCAAAGAAAAGTCTACGTGTAAAAATGAAACCTAAGGAAAAAAGCCTAAGGCATGGAACTTACCATTCAACCCCCATAACACATTAAAATGTGTTCATTTTTTAAAACAATGGGAAAAAATCCCATCAGCCTCCATTGTAGGGTTCAAACCCTAAAAACAATAATGGGAAAAACAAAAGAACCCATCATTTGTACATCGAAGATTCTAGAGATGGCATTCTATCACCTTGAGGGTTTGATAGAAGCAAGGAAAAATGGTGTTTTGGGCCAATTCTTGACTAGATTTTGGATGCAAACTAGTGAAAACCACAGAAAAATAACAAGTAAAGCATTTTTTGAACAAAAATTTGTATCTTTTCCATTTTTTGAAGGCCATTTTGAGCATAACAACTACGGCCATGAAAAATTTCTGATCCTTTTGTATTGTTATACTCTTCTCTATTATTATTCTTTTGATTCTAGCTGCCATTGGTGATTCCTAGAGATAAAAAGGAAGCTCAAATGAAGTCTCTATGTATAAAAAATGCAGCTCAAGCTTAGGTAAGCTCACTTTAGGCATATGCCTTGATTCTCCTCTTTTCTCTTAGTGAATAAAAGCTCAAATGTAAGCTCTCCATTGTTAAAATGAATCAAGTTCAACTTATCTCCCTCTGTATTTGAAGTTTAAATCAAAAAACCCTTAAGATTGTTTTGTCATTTTTTGTGAAGAAAAGACTCCTCATGGGCCACGATCGTAAAAATGAGTTGGTTTTTGAAATGTGTTTCCTGTAGCCTGATTTCCATTAAAAATATATCTTTTATCTTTGTATTTGCATTTGCAAACAAACCTAGATTGTTTCCTTTCGATTTTGTGAAGAAAACAACACGTGTGAAGAGAAAAATAAATCTTCAGGCCACGGCCAAGAATGTGAACTGGGTTTTTGTATTTTTGTGATTTTCTAAAAAAATCTCCATGGCACCTTTTGGAACTAGGTATTTCATGATGCTTGGCATCTCTAAAACAAAAATAAAGGCTATCCTGATCAATACCTTACAATGAATGTGAAGGAACTATGCATATTTTATATCTCTTGACTTCTAAAAATGGCCATGGCTCGACCTATGTTTCTTTCCATTCTTGCATTTTTAGAATACTTGAAAAAATTTCTAGTTTGTTGTGACAAGATTGTGCAAGATCATGATGTGAATGATATTTCATGAGAGAGTTATCAGTTAAAACAAGAGCTATCTCAGCCAACTGTTACACAAGAAACTACTTCCCTATAAATAATAAATGGTTGTAAGATGATTCAATGCCATTTCACTGCTCCTGTGACTTCTTGAAGTCTTTACATGTTTCATTGTGCTTTGTCATTGCTTTTTCTCCTTGAAATTGGATATATCTGTCATTCTTTTGATTTCAACAAAGAGATATGAAATGTTTTCTAAGCAAAGATTTATTGGGTCAATTGAATCACTAAAAGTATAAGACCAATGGTAATCCTTCCTTCCTCTTTCATGGAATGCTACTGGGATCCCTTTGCTATAGTATCAAACTACCTCCCTAAGCTAGCATCCTGGTATTGTATTCACCACTCAGGTTACTAAGGCATTTTCATTTGAAAGTATTGTCCCTTGATGACATTGCCTTTCCAGTTTGAGATATGATTTGTAGCTTATATTTGAACCTCTTTACTATCCCTTGATGACACTGATTGTGCTTTTACATCACTTTACAATTGGTTCTTGGCAACGTCTGGCATTGTGCATGGAAACCACATTGAAGAAAGGTCAGATAAGAGTGTGTAGTCAACAAAGCATTTACCTTATTATTGTCTCTTGTGACATGAAAATGCACTTGCTCCTATGGACCGTCCTTAAGCTTCTTTACTAACCACGGTCATTGTGATCATCCTTTAAGCATCCTATTGTATCAATATTACCATCATTCTTATTGCATTCTCAGAGGAGCCTATGCATTGTCAAATGGAGATTTTTTCTTTCATGACTGACCCCCCATGATTCTCAAAATGACAACATTTTGATTAATGATTGCATCTCCTTATTTTATGCTTTGATACCCACTATTTGGGTTATGATCACTTGCTTTCAATTTCTAGTTTGAGTCATAGTGCATGCCCTCCTTCATCAAGCTCTTTGTCTTGCTTCTTCAAAGAGAATAATTGTTCATCAAGAGAATTGATTTGTTTGACTTGGGACAATGAATCTTCTTTCATTTTCTATTTTTCTATTTGGGCTTGATTCAACTCCTTTTGCAACTACAATATCCTTTTTCTCTAGGGCCTTGTATTCTATGATTATATCACTCACCTACTTCAATCCTTGTAATTTGCATTGTTTCTTTACTTGCATCCTCTTTTACATTAGGAGAAGATATGGCCCTATTATGCATCTAAAAGGAGAATCCACTTTTTGACCATAATCACTTTTTAGCATTTCATCGGTATCAAATAATCTTTGTTTTTCACTATCATTGGTCAAAATTTTACTCCTTTGTATTACTGATTTTTCCTATTATTAACAACACTATTGTGGTATTTTCTTTGATACTCTATAGTCTAAAATAATGCAAATCTACCTTAAATCAAATCGACCGGCTACTACAATATGTCGCACTCTATATTGTTGTTCATGATTTTCTCAAAGAGTCATACTTTCCTTGACTCATAACTATAGTTGCCCCTTCCCGATGTTGTGTGGCTATCATCCATTGAGTGTAGAATTCATTACACCATTACTGTCTCCTTTGTGATTTCCTTTCATTTACTTGCGGTTGACCTCTATGATACCTAGGAGATTGTTCCTTCTTTGATGACTATTTATGATGCACCCCCTATGATTGCTTGCTGCCCCACAAGTTTGTTACTTGGTCTTTAGAATATTTAAGTCCTTTTGATCATGTGCATCAAAAAAACACCATCTCCTCACTTTACTCTTAGTGGGCAGAAACATGTCACCTATGTTGGTGGCCTAAAAGCTCACCATCCTATGTGATGTGTGGTTGTCCAATAGGATTGAGGTGAGATGAACTTGATAGTAACTGTTACTTATTGCTGCCCCATATGCCTCATGATGGCTTCATGCATGCCTTGATTTCTCCTTCATTATTTAAGAGATGCATAATTTAACTTGATGCATCTATAATTGAACTTGGTGCATCTCTGAAATCACTTTTTTTAATAAAATGGATCATGGATCCACTTAAGATGATTGAAAGACATATCTAGAAAAATGTACCTTCCTTTTGTCATGATGTCATCCATATAACTAATTCATTATGAAAAGATGAAGTATGAACTCTTGATAGCTCAAATTATGTGTTGCATCTATTGAATCTGATAATGAAAATTGATCAACTGGTGTGATTCCATATTGATTTAATGCATTAATAGCATGTTTATCATTGATTTGATCAAGTTGCTCAATTTCCTATCCCTCTTAAAACATCAAAGGGAGGCAAGTTGAGCTCTACCCTCTTGGGAGCCACATTTACCCCACATGTTGTAATTAGCTGAATCAGAACAGTAACAAGACTTGTCCTAAATCTATACAAGGAGCAAATAGTTAGATAAACAAAGCATATTATAGGTGTGTTTGATCACTCCTTTCTTGTTTTCAGGGACACTTATCGTATGCTGCTATTTTAGTGCTTGTAGACATTATATCACATGTTTATGGATGTTTTGCATATAATTTTGATCAGTGATCTTTCATTTCTCTAACAACACTATTTTTATCCAATGCAGGAAACCTAGGAGTACTAAGGAGGGTGTCAAATGGAAGCAAAGAAATAGAGCAGGATCGAGATGATGTGAGGCCAAGTCAACAGGATTTGTCATTCCACCAAGAAATGATGGGTCCCTTTTCATGTTATATGCAATTTATTTTTGTTATCCATATGTGTATGATCTCTTCTTTACTAGCATTATGATAGCTAGTCCCTTGGCTTGTGAGGGACATTTATATGCTCATGATTATCAATAAAGATCACATTTGCAATACATATTGGTTCTCTTTCTTATTTGTCTATAATTGCAACACTAGAATAAAAATGCAATCTATTTTTGACAATCTCTTTCATGCATATTGATGAACTTAGTATAATATAATGTATCTTTTAATGTTTAAATAAAAACACAAAATAATAAACAATAAGTTACCTTATTTCAGCTGAAAGCTAAAAATTATGTAACATTTTGTGTGACATCTTCTATATGTTTTCATGTAAACTATCTCGACCAGTTTCCTACAGCCTATCCATTGGGCACATTGTCATCTAAAGGATAATACCAATTGAAAACAACATTGTATGTTGTTGTAACTCACCAAACCAACAAGAGACACTTTGAAAAATTATTGAAAACCCAACACTGCAAAATGAAAACTACTTAACTATGTTGAAAAGCACTTAGGGAAAATTGAAAATGCATCTGAAATGAAACTACACTAACCTACTCTAACCAGCAAAGAAATTGGTCAAACAAAACCATTGGAAGGCTTTGCAAAATAACACCCCTTTTTAATCAACAACTGATGCATTACATGATTATGAATTGCTGAAAGAACATGAAACACTTGCAGATATTCAAAAGAATGTTGCAATGTTTCATGAAAGATGCAAAGAAACTCACTTACACTTTGATCTTGATCATGCCTATTTTTGTCCTAAACTGAACAAGTGAGCTAAATTCAATCACCTTCAGCTACAACTCCAAAATTAACTTCTTCTTGAATTGCATCCTCATACTTGGGTGCAAGCATGACCTCTGGTACTTCAATGGCCTCTGAATTGGCTAAATATCTAATAGGGAAGCCTCTTGAAATGACAAAGGTTGAACTTCCCTTGCTGGTTTCACCTTTATCAGTTGCTTCTTGAACCTCACTTTGTTGGTTGAGAAGGGCTATTTCATGTGAATCCAATGGAATCGTGACTGCTCTGTCTATGTGGTTATGCTGCTCACACTCTTCAGATTCAGTCAATGATGGCTTTGAATCAAGCTTGCAGCAAAAAACATCTACTATGCTTGAGAATGTATCTTCATCTAGCTCATGATTGGTTATCTCATGCAAAACAGGTTCTTCTTCAACTTTATAACAATTCTCAAGACTCATAACTCTAAAAACAATGTCTTGCTTCACATTTTTTTCCTTCTGACCAACATGCTCAGGTATACCAACTTCTTTACCTTTTGAGACAAGGCTATCCCCATTTGCTTCTTGATGGACCAACACCCTATGAAAGTGAACCTCATCCTCTTGTTGTCTGAAACTTGATAATGGTGTTAGCACAAGCATAGTGTCCTCCTCATCATCAACATACAATGGAAGTTCATTAAACATACCAAGCATTATCTCATTACTCTGCTCAAAACCAGGCATTGATGTTAGTTCAATCAAGCACTGCTCATCTTCACCTATAAATTCTGGAAGTTCATCAAATATACCAAAAAAAACCTAAAGTTGAACATCCTTTCCTTCTTCAACTATCCATTGTCCCACCTTTTTCTCCTCAAAATATGATTGTTTGATCTTTAAATTTGAAACAAATTACTCTAGATCTTCCCAAAAAAGGTCACCTTCATCCTCATTTTTTCTTTCCAATGAAGGAAGACTATTTTTTACCTTATTACAACTCAACTGAGATGTCAAAACATCAAAGTTTTGAGCCTCCTTCTATTGTATTAAAGTTGACGTGGCTATGATTTGAATTTCACTTTCCTCCTTATTCATGAACAATGGTAATTCATCAAATAAATCAATTAGAATATGAGAACCATCAATTATTTGTTGATCTATATCTTCTTGCTCTTCATCTACAACCTCATTTACTTTTGTTATCACATCTGATTTTTCATTTCCAAGCTCTTGTTCAAATAGAACAACTAAAAGGTTTGTTTCTTCCTCTACAAGCACCTCTTCTTTAGGTTGTTCTAGAACATAAGGGGTTGGTTGAGCCTCCTTAATGGGTTCTTCACAAGGATGCACTTGTTCAATAACAGGTTCTTGGACAGAAGGAGGGCTCCTAAAGCTTTGTTAAAGCAAATTCTCTAGGATCCTCTATAGGTTGAGCTTGCTTAAGGATAGGTTCTTGAATTGAAATAGGATTTCTAAAAATTGGGAACTCAAATCTACCAGGATGAAGAGGTTCACCTTGTTTGAAGCTTGGAATATTGGACTTGGGAACCTCTTCATTGACAAGATTATTCAATATTACAGGAAGAGTTGAGCTGAAACTAGGAATGGAAGTTTCATACCTTAGTTGGCATTGATAATATAAATAAGCTTGACTACTTTGCACCTGAGTAGACAAAGACTTCATTTTCTCCTCTTTAACAACTATCTCTCCTTCCAGATTTTCCTCAAACTGGCTCCTTTTTGTCACCTTCTCTTGATCATAAACAAAGGATTGATCAACCAACTCTTGCTGCTACGAGATAATCCTTTTCTACTTCTTGATGTCAACCAACATCCAATACATATGTGAGAACACCTTACTAGCATCACTATTCCTCATATGTTCAAGCTTTTGGCTCAAAGCCCACAACACACAGTCAAGCTTTTGGATTAGATCCAATACATTCTAGTAAGGGTGCTCTTGAGGATAATTATGCAAATAATCATGTTGGTTGGCATCAAAAACCTCTTGATGGGGTTGATTTTGATCGTATATTGGATGATATTGAGATTGAGTAGGGATGGGAGGGTGGAAAACATGATAGGATTGCTGGTATTCTATTGTTATAGGGACATTTGGGATAAAACTAGCAAGCTTCTTTGTGTGATATGACTAGTAAGAGGGCATACATGCATGATTTTCATGAAATGGTGGGTAATATGGGATATTTCTATGAAATGGAGACATATTTGTTCATTCAAGAGACTGGAAATTCATTGGAATTTTTGGTAAAGCAAGAAACTAGGTCTGATTTTGAAAATAAGTACATAACAACACTTTGTCTACTTGAAACTAGTTGATATCCTTCCGAAGTCACCAGGTGTGCTGAAAACTTTCCTCCAAAAGGATAAAACTACTGTTGTACACATCAAACAATAGTAACAAAATGCATAAAAATGAACTAAGAAGCAATTCACCTGTCCCACTTGATGTGCCAAAACTATTAGTGATCTAAATTTGCACCCTTTATGCCAAGTTGTGAAAGAACTCAACATGTTTGGATGTAACATGGGACTGCTTTCAGGTTGTGGGTGTCCTATTTGAAAGAAGACCTCTAGATTATCATGGGTTGGCTCCCCTTTTGATGTCACCTATTTAATGATTTTTGAGGAAAAGGGGAAGAGATGCATAAAACATAAACATTAACTGAAACTACCTAAGGTGATACACCAAAAACTGACTAAGACCTGATAACAGCCTATCACATTCAAAACAATGTCATAAAAACCTTGTTCAACAGCTCATTTTCACATGCATTTCACATAAGTAATTTATAAGGAGGTTTCTAAACAAGACTCTTAGAAGGAAAACAAAAATTTCACAACTAACAACACTTGGATTAACTAACACAACTTATAACTTGTAACAATACATTTTCTGCTAAATAAATGCTTAAACATGAGACAAGAGTGCAAGGAAAGGTAAATTTTACAAACAATCTGATCAATCACTAACAACACACTATAAAACATGAAATAAGAAGGTAAATATTCTATTTTATTGATTCAAAGTACTCACTAAATCACAAGTCCATTTGAGTTACAACACTACTCCTATTGAAAAAGATAGCCCACAAAACCAAGCTATCACTCTGCTAGAAAGAAAGAACTAACTCCAAAAACATTGTTTGAAGTTACTTAAGAAAAAAAAAAACAACTCCTCTCACACATGTCCATCTAGAAGGTTCTGGTAGGGTGAATTACAAAAGCCAAAATGAAAGCTTCCAAAACCCCTCCAAAAGGTCCTCCAAATGTAGAAAATTCAAGCTAAGTAAAAGGTCACACTAAAGGTGTGACAAAACAGCCTCCAAACCAGTCATTTCTCTCCAAAACAGTCAAAGACAACTAAAACACTCTCCTCCTGTCTACCAGTAATAATTTTGTATCCCACAACCTTGACCCATGCTACATGTGTGTTTTGAAAACACAAGACTCTATTTTGCATTTAAAACAATAATTTGGTTAAGTGATTCATATTACATCACTTAATCAAATTACTTTACATTTTAATGATAAATGCAAAAAAGGCCCCACCACTATCCTTAGATTATATTTACATTTGCATTAAATAAACATCATTAAATAAAAGTGATTTACAAATCACTTACATAATGAATTACAATTGACAAAATGCAAACTAAATGATATATCTAAATGGTTGTAAAAGCATTCAAGCAAAAAATAAAACTCCTCCAAATCCTTGACATTTGATCAATTCCCATGGCCTCTATTTCTGCATTTCAAAGCCATAATTGGCTTAGGACTATCACTTGGTCAAAGCTCTTATTTTTGAAGACAAAACAAAGGCCTAATATTCGGCCTATATGAGGAAACAAGGTAGCTCCAAAATTCTTGGAAGACTTTGCATTTTCAAATGGCAATAGAAAATCATAAGGTAAAAAGCCTAAGTCATGTGAACTCAAGGAAAAGAAAAGTCTAATGGGTAAAAATGAAACCTAAGGAAAAAATCCTAAGGCATGGAACTTACCATTCAAGCCCCATAACACATTAAAATGTGTTCTTTTTTTAAAACAATGGGAAAAAATCCCATCGGCCTCCAATGTAGGGTTCAAACCCTAAACAAAATAATGGGAAAAACAAAAGAACCCATCATTTGTGCATCAAATATTCTAGAGATGGTATTCTACTGCCATGAGGGTTTGATGGAAGCACAAAAAAATAGTGTATTGTGTCAATTCTTGAATGGTTTTTGGATGCAAACTAGTGAAAACCACAAAAAAAAAAATAGGTAATGCATTTTTTGAACAAAAAATTGTATCTTTTCCATTTTTTGAAGGCCATTTTGAGTTTAATAGTCGCGACCATGACAAATTTCTGATCTTTTTTATTTTTTTTACTCTTCTTTGTGATTATTCCTTTGTTTCTAGCCACCATTGGTGACTCCTGAAGATAAAAAGGAAGCTTGAATGAAGTCTCTCTATATAAAAAATGCAGCTCAAGCTCAGCTAAACTCACTTCAGGAATATGCCTTGATTCTCCTTTTTTCTCTTAGTGAATAAAAGCTCGAATCTAAGCTCTCCATTGTTAAAATGAAACAAGTTAACTTATCTCCCTTTGTATTTGAAGTTTAAATCAAAAAATCCCCAAGTTTCTTTTGTGAATTTTTGTGAAGAAAAGACTCCTCATGTGCCATGGCCATAAAAATGAGCTAGTTTTTTAAATGTGTTTCCTGTAGCCTGATTTCCATTAAATATCTATCTTTTATCTCTGTATTTGTATTTGTAAACAAACCCAAATTGTTTCCTTTTGATTTTGTGAAGAAAAGAACACTTGTGAAGAGAAAAAAAAATTATTCAGGTTGTGGCCAAGAATGTGAACTCGGTTTTTGCATTTTTGCGCTTTTATGAAAAAACATCCGTGGCACCTTTTGGAACTGGGTATTTCATGATGCTTGGCATCTTTGAAACAAAAAACAAGGCTATTGTAATCAATATCTTGCATTGAATGTGAAGGAACTATGCATATTTTATATCTCTTCTGAAAATGGCCATGGCCCGGCCTATGTTTCTTTCCATTCCTACATTTTTAGAACACTTGAAAACATTTCTAGTTTTTTGTGACAAGATTGTGCACGATCATAATGTGAATGAGATTTCATGAGAGAGTTATCAGTTAAAATAAGAGCTATCTCAGCCAACTATTACACAAGAAAATGTTGCCCTACAAATAATAAATGGTTGTAAGATGATTCAATGCCATTGCACCGCTCCTATGACTTCTTGAAGTCTTTATATGTTTCATTGTGCTTTGTCATTGCTTTTTCTCCTTGAAATTGGATATATTTTTCATTCTTTTTATTACAAAAAAGAGATATGAAATGATTTCTAAGCAATGCTTTATTGGATCAATGGAATCACTAGAAGTCTAAGACCAATGATAATCCTTCCTTCCTCTTTCATGGAATGCTACTGGGATCCCTTTGCTATAGTATCAAATTGCCTCCCTAAGCCAACATCCTGGTATTGTATTCACCACTCAAGTTACTAAGGCATTATCATTTGAAAGTGTTTTCCCTTGATGAAATTTCCTCTCTAGTTTGAGATATAATTTGCATCTTATATTTGAACCTCTTTACTATCCCTTGATGACATTGATTGTGCTTTTACATCACTTTACAACTGGTTCTTAGCAACGTTCGACATTGTGCATGGAAACCACATTGAAGAAAGCTTAATTAAGAGTGTGCATTCAACAAAGCATTTACCTTATTGTTGTCTCCTATGACATGAAAATACACATGCTCCTATGGACTATCCTTAAACTTCTTTACTAACCACTCTCATTGAGATCATCCTTTAAGCATCCTATTGTATCAATATTACCATCATTCTTATTGCATTCTCAGAGGAGCCTATGCATTGTCATATGGAGATTTTTTCTTTCATGACTGACCCCCCATGATTCTCAAAATGACAACATTTTGATTAATGATTGCACCTCCTTATGTTATGTTTTGATACCCACTGTTTGGGTTATGATCACTTGCTTTCAATTTCTAGTTTGAGTCATAGTGCCTGCCCTCCTTCATCAAGCTCTTTGTTTTTCTTCTTCAAAGAGAATAATTGTTCATCAAGAGAATTGATTTGTTTCACTTGGGACAATGAATCTTCTTTCATTTTTTGTTTTTCTATTTGGGATTGATTCAGCTCCTCTTGCAACTACAATATCCTTTTCTCTAGGGCCTTGAATTCTATGATTATATCACTCACCTACTTCAATCCATGTAATTTTCTTTGTTGCTTTACTTGCATCCTCTTTTGCATTAGGAGAAGATATGTCCCTATTATGCATCTAAAAGGAGAATCCACTTTCTGACGATAATCACTTTTTAGCATTTCATCAGTATCAAATACTCTTTGTTTTTCACTGTCATTGGTCAAAATTTTACTCCTTTGTATTACTGATTTTTCCCATTAGTAACAACACTATTGTGGTATTTTCTTTGATACTTCATAGTCCAAAATAATGTAAATCTACCTTAAATCAAATGGACCTGCTATTGTAATATGTGGCACTCTATATTGTTGTTCACCATTTTCTCAAAGACTCATACTTTCCTTGACTCATAACTGTAGCTGCCCATTGCCGATGTTGTGTGGCTATCATCCATTGAGTGTAGAATTCATTACACCATTACTGTCTCCTTTGTGAATTCCTTTCATTTACTTGTGGTTGACCTTTGTGATACCTAGGAGACTATCCCTTCTTTGATGATTGTTTATGATGCACCCACTATGATTGATTGCTGCCCCACAAGTTTGTTACTTGGACTTCACAACATTTAAGTCCTTTTGATCATGTGCAACAAAAAAACACCATATCCTCACTTTACTCTTAGTGGGCAGACACATGTCACCTAGGTTAGTGGCCTAAAAGCTTACCATCCTATGTGATGCTGGTTGTCCAATAGGATTGAGGTGAGATGAACTTGACAGTACCTTAGACTGTTACTTCTTGCTGCCCCATATACCTCATGCTAGCTTCAGGCATGCCTTGATTTCTCCTTCATTATTTAAGAGATGCATAATTGAACATGATGTATCTCTGAAATCACTTACTTCTTTTAATAAAATGGATCGTGGATCCACTTAAGATGACTGAAAGACATGTCCAACAAAATGTACCTTCCTTTTGACATGATGGCAGCCATATAACTGATTCATTATGAAAAGATGAAGTATGAACTCTTGACAACTCAAATTATGTGTTGCATCTTTTGAATTTGATAATGAAAGTTGATCAACTAGTGTGATTCCATATTTATTTAATGCATTAATAGCATGTTTATCATTTATTTGATCAAGTTGCTCAATTTCCTATCCCTCTTAAAACATTAGAGGGCAACATGTTGATCTCTACCCTAGTGGGAGCCACATTTACCCCATATGTTGTAATTAGTTGAATCAAAATAGTAACAAGACTTGTCCTAAATCTACACAAGGAACAAACAGTTAGATAAACAAAGCATATCATGGGTGTGTTTGATCACTCCTTTTTTGTTTTCAGGGACACTTATGGTATGTTGCTATTTTAATGCTTGTAGACATTAGATCGCATGTTTATAGATGTTCTGCATATAATTTTGATCAGGGATCTTTCATTTCTCTAACAACACTATTTTCATCCAATGCAAGAAACCTAGGAGCAATGAGGAGGGTGTCAAATGGAAGTAGAGTGGCAGAGCAGGATCGAGATGATGTGAGGCCAAGTCAATTGGATTCATCATTCCACTAGGCAATGATGGGTCCCTTTTCATGTTATATGCAATTATTTTTGTTATCCATATGCATATGATCTCTTCTTTACTAGCATTAGGATAGCTAGTCCCTTGTCTTGTGAGGGACATTTATATGCTCATGATTATCAGTAAAAATCACATTTGCAATACATATTGGTTCTCTTTCTTATTTTTCTATAATTGCAACACTGGAATAAAAATACAATATGTTTTTGACAATCTCTTTCATGCATATTGATGAACTTAGCATAATATAATGTATCTTTTAATGTTTAAACGAAAACACAAAAGAATAAACAGTAAGTTACCTAATTTCAGCTGAAAGCTAAAAATCAGGTAACAGTTGCACATGAAATGGTGGTTAATGGAAGGGATTATGATTTGTGTGAGTTGCTTTGGAAACAACTTATGGACAACCTAAACTAGACTAAGACCAAGAAGTATCCTTTCAAGTTTGGCTCATTGGTGGTTTTTTTGTTATTTTATTTCCTAGGAGAGCTACCTGGAAAGAATAATTTTATATGGGATCACACTAGACTGGTAGCACATTAATTTTTTGAATATTTGCATGGTCTTGGAGACTACAAGGCACATAATGATTCCCTCACTACATTCTTTGTGGTTTTTCAAAATATGTATGAGAGAGATAAAGTTCCAAGAACCTTGGTGAAGAAATATGCAAAGGATATAACATTTCTAGTGTCTATTGATGAATGTATTATTGAGGCAGTAGAATCGATGACATTGTGGATGGCTCCTCTTTGATATGAAATTGAGGAACAAATAGTTCAAGGACTAATTTAAATATTGTTGAATAGTCCTAAGGATCCTACTCAGCCCCGACATGGTACTTATGAAGAGAATTTTGTTGAAGTGCATTTGGAGAATTCAACACTGCAAAGGGCTAAAAGGTTGAAAAAAAATGTTGAGGCATTTTTTAATCTGCATTCAATCTTCAAGGATGGTGTGGATCAACTGAGGGGACTTGTAGAAGAAAGAAGGGCCAGATCATTTTATGTTCCCTCTGGGACTAGGAAATCAAGAAGATCATCTTCTACCACTTCCACAAAATTACCAACAACTCTTGGTGCAGTTGCTACAATGAAAGGAAAGAAGGAAGTTCATAGTTTTCTTGCAATAGTAGGCATAACTACCCCCTTTGGAACCAACACTAGAGCCTCTAAGAAGAGGAGTGTACCCCCTGTTGCAACACCTGCTGCCCCTAGAAAGAGTAAATCAAAAGGAAAATAGGAAAATAAATTTAAGTGATGTTGTGCAAGAAGAAATAAAACTTGGAATTTAAAGGAATAAAGCTAGCTAAAAATAAAAATATGGAGCATTACCTCCACCAATAATGAAGAAACTGGAACCAGAGATAAGGTTGAAATCTCATCTGATGATGAAGAGATGGAACATGAAATCGAAGGTTTCAAGATACATGTGCATGAGAAGAAGAAAGATGAAGACACATCAGGACCTATAGAGGACATGCCCAACTCTCCTCCATTCATAGAAGGCATGAAGCTATAACCATTGAAGACATATCCAAATCTGATTCCTTAAACACATATGGATCCTCCTTATCTGAGGAAGACATTGCTTCCCTACTAAAAGAATGTTCCTAGTTATTCAAGGTCAAACAAAGAGCCACTACTTTAATGAATAAAGAGAAGGAAAGCACTGAAAAAATAAGGCAAGAAACACTCGATGCGATTAGAGAAATGGTAAAGAATTATGGGATGAAAACTAGTTCTTCATCTCATACAGCTCAAGCATAGGAGCCTATCAATATTACCAAAATAGTGGACCATCCTGCTATGGAGAATGTTGGTTAAACACATGTTTATTTGGAGACATATGTCCCTCTGAATGATACAAAAGAGATAACCAGTAAACATATTGAAGATCAACAAAAGGGTGACACTGGTAACAATTCAAAAGAACACAATAAGGATACAAGAAACAAAGAAGAAGACAAGAATGCAAATGAAGGAAACAAAGGTGAAAAGAGAGGTGATGGTAGAGACGATTATGCCAAGAAGGAGGAAGGAAATAAAGACAAACCTTGAGGAAAATCCTCTAGAAAAGAAGAAGAAAAGAAAAATAAAGAAGAAAACAAGGAAGATACTGAGGTTGGAAGAAGTGAAGAAGAACTGTCAAAAAATTTTGAGCCATCAAAGCCTCTTGGAGAATCATCTAGAAGTATTCTTAAGGGTTTGTTGACAAGAAAATATCATATCCAAGGTATGTGGATCTAAGAAAGATCTCACCAGTTGAAAGAGTGAAATTCAGTTGTACTTTTCTCCACTCTGGAACAAAAGAAAGGATTTAGACTTATTAGAAATGAATTGAATTAATAAATTATGCTATTAAGACTTTACAAGAGTCAATTCCTAGTGCTAATATCGATGATTCATTAGCCTCTATTGAGAATTTGAAGCTTCTAGTTGATTCAATCAAGGAATACTACTCTGGTATTAAGCTATAGATTAAGAAAGAAGCAAAGTCAAGAATTATGGAGAAAAGGCTATTTGAGCTACAAGATAGATGTGCAATTGCACATGGAAAAGCGATGCAAAGTCTGAAAGAGGTAAAAGATTGTGAAGAGGAAGAACATACTTTTTTTTATACTACATGCGGTGGCTTGATGTCACTCGAGGATTTAAAGATCTAATAGAATCAATAGAGTCTCAACTTGAGCATGCCTCTGAAACCTACAAAATTTTAGATGACAAAAGTTATACAACTTGGAATTCTATTGCAAATTTGCAGTACAAGTTCTTCACTTTACAGAAACAAAAGAGGATGCAATAAGATGGTTTGGTCAACTCGATGATCTAGTTATGTCCAGACATATCCCTATATCATATGATCTAGTAGATATAGAAAAACTTGACAAGATAAAACATAATACATCCACTTTGGAAGAAGGAAAACAATGCTTGGTTGAACTAGAATCGTTGCATAAAACTCTTGTCAGAGCAAAGGGGATTTGGGATGAAGGTAAACCGTCTTGGGAATCTATTCTCAAGGAATAGGATGGTTCCCCTAGTTCTATTTAAAATTTATACATTTTCTTTTTTAGATTTGAAGCACACCCTTTGTCTGTGACGCCAAAGGGGGAGAGTAAGTGTAAGGTGTGAAATATGAAAATTTTGGTTTCTTTCTTGAAGAATATGTTTAGTTGAAAGAGGGTTTGTATAGACAGCTTTTGGAGATCAAATTTTTGGAACATGTTGCCATCAATGACAAAGGGGGAGATTATTGGAAGAATGAAGAAGAAGCCCTTTGGTGTGTTGTCATTGATGCCAACATTGTTTGGTAACAGTTTTTCCAATCCAGAAAAACTATGGTTCTGTTATTCTGATCTGGTAATTTGGTCCAAAAATGATCTCAATAGAAAATCACTCCATGAGATTTTAATATGATGTTCAAGACTATTAGTTGCTTCTCTAGACAAGTTTTCAGTGGTTTTTGTTAAATAAGATGGAAGATATGAATGACAGAGCTTTTCATACAATATTTTGCTCAGTAATTGTGCAAATGGTATGATTTTTGTTAGTGTAATTAATATTTAATTACACTTGCACTAACTACTTAGGTAATATTTTAATTCTAGGTTGTTATTCTCATCCTTATCTTGTTGAGCTATCTTGTTGCTCAAGATAAGATTAGGGTTATGCATACTTTGCTTTTATAAAGCAAATCATCTCATGCAATTATGAATTCCTGAATAATAATTATTTGCACATCTTTTTGCAATAGCTTTGATTTTTTTGACTTTCTCTTCTGTGGAAGGTTTTTTGGTTTGCATGTATGATCTTAGTTTCTAACATGGTATCAGAGCCTTGATTTTGCAGCCCCTTCTCAATATTTTGGAGAATTTCAATGCATAGCACGTTTGGGGTTCCTCGAGGGTTTCATTCCTTGAGTATATTTAGTATGCGTCTTGGATCAATTTGGGGTTTTCAATTGGATTCAAAGTGCTTGAAAAAGTCAGAAA
>VDFB02363165.1:208425-284928 GCA_007258455.2 Sequoia sempervirens
TATCAATAAAGCTCATTAAACCTCCGTCCATCCCTTTCTACTCTACTAGTTCTCTCCCACTCTTCTCTCTCCCCTCAATAGGTCTCTGTGTAGGGTCAAGGCTCTCACAATTACAAATTTTCTATATAGCACATTTGGCACGCACCAAATTGCAAAACCTCAAAACATCACATTTGGTGCTCACCAAATTGAAAGGTTATTATGCAACACATTTGGTGCTTGCAAAATTTGGTGAGCACAAAAATGGTAAGAAAAAGATCTAACTCGTGATATAGGCCCACAATTCATTGCCTTTGCCTGGTTTTGCACTTTCTATGACAAGAAAATGCCTTTTTATGTAGTTGACTTGTTGTGGTACCATATTATGCTTGCACCATCACCTTTTGAGCACCAATTTGCTTTTTTTAGAATGTAGAAGAATATAATTTGAAGTTTCTACATCATATTTGATTGTCTTAGGTGATAAATTCCTTTTTGTAGAATTGAAATGCTTATATTGAGTTTTTTTGTTTAGTTTTGACAATATAGACCATTGATTTCATAATTTTATTAATCATAATAGTTTCACATTGAATTCAATATTGAATAATATGTAAGTTTCATAAAAATGTTATACTTTTAGGAGTTTGAAGAAAAAAATGAAAAATCATGACATAATTTAGATGAATTATTGTAAACTTATATAGAGGATTTCAACTTAACACAAAAATTCTTATGTATTTCATTTGTATTGCTTATATTAGTCCATTTCCATCATGGTTAGTGGAATTCACTCTTTTTCATTTGATTTTTTAGCCAATGACCTTAAAAAAACAAATTGATTCACTCTACATTGGCTAGAATGTAGGTGGATTTGGAAATATCAAATTGATTAAGATCACTATATTTATCGTAGAAACCACCACTATAATGAAGAATTAAGAACACTATATTTATCCTAGAAACCCTCTTGAGAGACAAGATACACACTATGGCAATGGAAAAAATAGACTGTGGCAATTGAAATTGCCTACTACCTAAATTATGTAGTAGGTTTTCATATTCAATGAGTGTACAAATGATTGGCTATAATCTGCCTCTTGTTCCATTCAATAAGAAATTCATAGTGGATGTAATGCTCACCCCTTCCTCTATTAGCTGCATATTTTCCTTTTCTTGTCACATAGATCAATTTCTTTTCATTTTCCTTTTCTCTTAAGTTTCAATTGCCTATATTATGTAGCAATTTTATAGTAGTGCATTGCTTTACATTGGAATGCATTTATCCAAAATGATAAAGGGTGATGAAAATAATAAACATCAAAGCTAATATGTAAAGTGATTTAAATGCACAATAAAAGGGAAATAAACCAAAACATTAAACATGTTGTTCAAAGCACAGTTTGAATGCTATTTTAGAGGAGTCAATTCATCCTTTACTTTTTAACTGAATAGTCATCGACATAGTATGTGGTTCTTGTAAAATGTGGAATGTTTCTTTGGATAAAACCTGTACCAAAGGAATATGAAAGTGGTTGAAACTTGGTGCCATTATATGGATACTCTATTCTTATAGAAGTTTATCATGCTTGTAATTCGATTCTCATCTTTTGAGCATGTGCATATTTGAAATAGTCTTGTGTTGTCGAGAAAAAGAGGTTGATCTATAGAATACCAAGCTAAGATTTCACTTAGAGTTCTACCACCTTGTTGTTGTGAGAAATGAGTTGAACTGCATGCTTGAGTGGTGTCAACTGGCATACCTTTTCCTTAGGCATCAATGTCTCAATATTTTATATAAATAGAATGGCCAACTCTCCTCTCATGCTGCATGATCTTCTGCAGAACCCCATGTTTACTTGTTTTCATGAAATATTGAATGTCTTGATTGTTTGCATAGGAATCACTCTTTTTACTAAGGAGATTGCAATCTCGAATGGAATCATCTACTGATATGATTAATCTTTGATTGAGGTCATTCATTGATGTGGCTATACTCTTGATAAAAGCCACTTATTAATGTGATATATTACTGAATGGAGTTCATTATTTATGAATATTTAGTCTATTATTAGATGAAGCTTATGTAGCTATACTTTAGATTATAAAGTTATACTTGGGACTAGGTTGTCTTTTGAAGATAATAGCTTGTTTGTGCAAAGTTAATTTATAGCCTAGAAATTATCATATGTTATATAGGTGGGATTGGAATATCCATTGAAAGGGGTGGTAACTTTTGATTAGGCATTATTGGTATAGATACCATTGTATTTTGGGAAAAGGGGAATAGGTTATTTCTGAGGTAAGGGATTATGTATGGAAGGAAATTACCAAAGCATAGTATATGAATGGTCATAATCCAAATCGAGCTACAAAAGTGTATGTGAATAGGAAGATTGTCACTCAAAGTACTAGGTGAGAATTTACTTTTTCCAAAGTAGTGTAAGTAGCCACCATTTACATTGTCAGTTCACTATGTTCCTTTTATGCATTCTAGTTTAGGATTTTTATACTCGTAGGGGAAACAACCATATGATTAGGTTGTAGTTTGTAGGACACAACACAAAGCTCAAATAGGCTATTGTTATGGGTTTGACCAACCAATCACTTCATCAAAGGGTACAAGGCCATCTATCAAATGATAGATGTGCGGGGGATCACATTTGAGTCTGTGGTTGGTGGAAAACTTCTTGAGTGATGCTTCTCCTCATCATAAGGTGGCTAAGGTTTTTAGATGTTTGCATTAGTATTTGGGACAACTAGAGTGTATACACCAAGGAGCGGGGACATCTAAAATGTACTCACCAATGCAGCAACATTAGGACTAGTTTGTATAGCTATTGCCATATGAAGCTCATAAGAGATATTCATGTATCTTGTACCCATTTATATGGAAGGATATAATCTTGAATGATAAACTTGAGTTTACTCAATATGAAATCTATTTTTTTGGAAAGATTTGTGAAATTATAATGGAATGCAATAGAAGTTTGGAAATAGTGTTATTTCAAATGTGCATGTAATTTAAATTATGGAAAGAAAAAAATTATTGCTATGCTATGGCATCATGGATCATTCACTTAATGTGAAAAATTTGGAATTTTATTGTGTAGACAACCGAGCTTGTTACAAAAGTGTCAAGGCTTTGATTTTCAAGTCTTGGCACACTAAGTTCACTCATTGTTCATCGTATTTTGTTGTTACTCAAAAAGAGACTTATGTAGGCTATCTACTCACATGAACATAACATATTAATGTTTCCCAAGGTATCTTGAATGATTTGATCAAGTTTATTACTTATTTGACAAGATCAAATTTTATTTCAAGAATTTATTTTTGAAATATTTCATAAAAGTTGTTCACTATCACAACTAATTTATCTTTTCTTAATATTTGTTTCTTATGATATTCCTTTATGTGCATGTTCTTCTCCATCATCTGATCAAAATTTTCCTCACTAAAAATAGCAACTTGATTTTTAATAGCACTTTCAAAATTATAGTTAAATTCTTTCAATACCATTTCTTCATCATAAACCACAACATGATCACAAATATGACCTATCAGTTGCTCTACTAGAGAAACATATTGAAATATTAAATCCATAATATTCTTCCTAATATTTTCAATTTTATCTTCACACTCTCTAATCAAGTCTCTTTTAGACCCCAGTTCTTTTATCCATATCTTTATTTGTGATATGGTTTTAGTTGTTACTATCCTTTACTATATTAATAAGCCATCATTTGGCTTTTACATGGTTTGCATTCTGGATAGTTATATATCACTCTATTCCAACCTTTCTTTTCACTCATCCCTCAATTTAATTACCTTCTCTTTCCAATTTAGAATGCCATCCCGATTTGTATTGGACAATTTTAGTGTGTTTTTAGCATTGTAAATTGTCACCCTTGACAATTTCCCATTATGTTTTGCTCCCCCTTAAATTATTGGACCTAATTTCCTAAATTATGCAATCTATGACTCATTTAAACAATCACCAATGTGGGAGTAAATGGTGACTCCCCAACACCCCCAAGAACCATTGCGACCAAAACCACTTCCACAAGAGAGAGAATGGCAAGAAATCTTGCTTCACAATGCAAGATTGATTAATGGTTGAATTGATATGCAAATGTACATGAGATTCCTTGCTTATAAAGGTAAGGTTGAAATATAGTAATGAACATGATGTTGAAAAATGTCGTAATCCTATGACATGAGACAACCAACAACCTAATCACCTAGGAAATGATGCATCCTAGCTACATAAGATAAGTTATAGAAAAGACAACTAAGACTTCTAGAAAGAATCTTTTTCCTAAGTAAACTTAATCATGTGAATATGTCCCCTAATTACCTAGTGAATGAATTAGCTAGGTACAAGAAAATTATTCACACCAAACCCCCCCCCTTAAGTGCAACTTAGGGAGAAGATTATTATGCACACTACTATGCAAAGACTATGACTATGGGTCCCAACTACTAGGCCATATTAGGTATCCATTTACCATGCAAATGCAAACAATCTCTCACAAGTAGAGAAAAGGAGAAAACCCAGTGGGACAAAACTCCTCTCCAAAAGAGAGAAAAATAAAACAAAACAAACATGATGTATGGAGGACTCAATGATACCCCCTAAGGACAACATGCATCATTTATATACAATAAATTACCCCCCACAATGAAGAAGCTCCAATGCTGATGAAGAATGCTTGAAAACAAAAGATTACCCAATGTTTGCAAGCAACACATATTCCCTTAGGAAGAAACAAATCCATAAGCTGATGTAGAAGTCACTCCATATTCAACTAAAAGGAGGAAGAATGAATGCTCATGTATGCCTCTGAAAATTGAGTAGGAGCCTCCAAGCTTGAATGAGCCACAACATAATCATGGTCAAACTCAACCAAGAAACATGACAAATCAAGTGAACGAGGAGACTCATGAATGTCAATCTCCAAAGACAAAGTAGATGGTATAACAGTTGTGTTGAAACTGTCATCAAATAGGAGAGAAATCCCCTCAAGTGTGTCCTCCAAATATGTAGTATGAGGCTCCATGAACAAATTATAAATCCCTATCAAATACTCATCCCACAAAGCAAGATCTGAAAACTATGATCATCCTATTGAATAAAAGCAACAATGGCTGAAGAAGCAGGAGGTGGAGGAGTAGGAAGCTCAACACTGGTCTCTAGAATACCAAGGTGTAGATGACCAAACTTCTCACTAATATGGTTCACACTCAATGGAGTGTGTGATGCAGTCAAAGGAACATTTCCATCTTTTGAAGCAAAATGTGAAAAGGAATATACTTGAGATGAATGATCAACCATCCTGATAGCAACAATATCCCTAGTCTCCAAGTCCCTTATGTACACCCTATCTGGAGTGAACTTAATTGTTTTACCTTGACCCCCATGAGTAATTTGATAAATAGAAAGGAGATTTTTGGACAAGGAAGGAACACAAAGAACATCATTGAAAGTCACTTCCCCCATATCAATAGAACCCTTCCCACTTACCTTCATGTATGTATTGTCACCCATCAATATATGAGGTGAATTACAAGGCTCAAAAGAAGAGAACATATCCATAGAAGATGCCATATGATGAGATGCCCCTGAATCAAGAATCCATCTATGAGAATCAGGACTTGCAAAGGCCAAGAGTACTTGTCCTTTCATTTTATGTAGCCCAAATGTAAATCCTATGTTCTTTGACTGAGATGATGATGAGGGGGCTGCCGATTGTTATGCTGAAGAAGTAGAAGACATTGACGAGGGTAGCTTAATGTTATTCTTTTGAAGAAGGTGTGTAAGTTCATCAATCTTCTTATTATAACATCTATGCTCATCATGTCCTAATCTTTTGCAATATGCACATATGAAATTCTTCTTTTTAGATGATTCCTCTTTTGAAGAGGATGTAGACTCAAGAGTGCTATGTGAAGGAGAATCTTCACCTTGCTCATTAGACTTGGGAGCCTTGTTCTACTTCTTACCTTTTCCACATGAAGCCTTTGTATCCTTTGCAACAAGATCATGAGATGTAGAAGACTTCAGTGTGCCCATGTGTACCAACTTTTCTTGTTCCCTTGTGAGTTGAGCTGCAAATTCATCAAGAGAAGGCATTTTGTATGCATTTCCAAGGGCATCCATTATAGCATAAAATGTAGAAACAAACACTGAATAATCAGGACCAAGCTTAGCAAGAATACAAAGAATCAACTGTTCATCCTATTTAGTAACCCCACAATTAGATAACCCTCTACCCTCTATCTCTCTCCCACTCCCTCCCTCTCTCTCTCACTCCCTCTATCTCTCTCCCTTCTACCCTAAACCCTTAACCCTTAAACTCTAAACCCTTAAACCCTCTACCCTCTACCCATTATCTCTCTCCAACTCCCTCCCTATTTCCCTATCTCTCTCAAGTCTCACCCTCCTACCCCCTCTCCCTCTCTTAGGTCTCTCTCTCTCTCACTCACTCTTATCTCCCTCTCTACCCTTAACCCTCTTCCTTCTACCCTCTACCCTTTATCTCTCTTCCACTCCCTTCGTCTCTCTCCCCTCTACCCATAACCCTAAACCCTTAACCCTTAAACCCTCTACCTCTACCACTTCCATCTCTCTTCCACTCCCCATGCGTCTCTCTCCCCTCTACCGCAACCTAAACCCTTAACCCTTAAACCCTCTACCTCTACCCTATACCCTCTCTCTCTCAAGTCTCTCCCTCCTACACCCTCTCCCTCTCTCGGGTCTCTCTCACTCACTCACTTCCTCTATGTCTCTCCCCTCTACCCTTAAACCCTTAACCCTTAACCCTTAAACCCTAAAACCTTGAACCATCTACCCTCTACCCTTAACCCCACCTCCCTCTATCTCTCTCCCACTCCCTCCCTCTCTTTGTCTCTCAACTCTCTACATCCTACCCCCTCTCCCTCTCTTAGGTCTCTCTCACACTCAATCCCTCCTCTCCCTTAACCCCTTGCAACCCTCTACCTCTACCCTTAACCCTCCCTTTATCTCTCTCTCAAGTATCTCCCTCCTAGCACCACTCTCTCTCTCGAGGTCTCTCTCACTCCTTTCTCACTCCTCCCACTCTATCTCAAGTCTCTCCTCCTACCCCTTCTCCCTCTCTTAGGTCTTTCTCTCCTCCTCCTCCCTTTATCCCTCTCTACCCCATGTCCTAAACCCTTCAAGCCATCTACACTCTACCCTTAACCCTCCCTCCCTCTATCTCTCTCCCTCCTCCCTCTCTCTCTCTCAGTCTCCTCATCCTACCCCTCTCCCTCATTAGGTATCTCTCCTCTCCTCCCTCCTCCATCTCTCTCACTCCTCACTCCATCTCCTCCTCTCCCACTCTCTCCTCCTCTCCCTCTCCAACTCTCTCCTCTATCCTGGCCTCCCACCTCTCCCTCTCTCACCCTCTCCCTCTCCAACTCTTGCACTCTCCCATTCTCTCCCTCCTCCTCTCCCTCTCTCCAACTCTCTTGCACTCTCCCATTCTCTCCCTCCCTCCTCTCTCCCTCTCTCCAACTCTCTAGCACCCTATCCACTATCTCCCATCCTATATCCACTCTCCCTCACCCTCTCCCCCCTCTCTCGGCTCCCCCTTCATCTCTCCTCTCTCACCCTCTCTCCCACTCTCTTCCATATTCTCTCTTTCCTCCCTCTCCACTCTGCCTCCCCTCTCTCCTACCCTCTCCCTCCTCTCTCCCAATCTATCCCTCTCCCACCCTCTCCAACCTTATCCCACTCTCTTAGGTCACTCTCTCACACTCACTCCATCTATCTCTCTCCCCTATACCCTTAACCATGAAACCCTAAACCCTTATAACCATCTACCATAAACCCTTAACCCTTAGACCCTCTACCATATACCCTAAACCCTAAACCTTTAACCCTTAAACCCTCTACCCTCTACCATTAACCCTTAGGTCTATGTGTACACAAATCAGATATCCAATTTGAATCGGATATCTGATTTGAATCAGATATCTGATTTGTAGAACTAAAATCATACCGTTACAAAACATCCTAATTTTTTTTCAAATGAATTAGATATCAGATTATAATGGATATTGGATTTGTGGGCCATATAAAAGCCCCATGTGGGCCATTTTGTGCATTCCAATGGACCCTACATTCTATTTGCAAGCGACACTCAAGTTGTTTCAGATAGGAAGAGACAAAGATCAACTTTTTGGAGAATCTTCTACTGAAATTTGTCATAAGCAATGATTTTTTAGCATCTTTTATGAGGTATAATGGGGAGCAACAGTCATCGGAAGAAAAAACGTGCGAGAAAGCTTACAAAATAATAAATTGAAGCATATAGACAAAGAGATAGAGAAATTCATAGGAAGAGAAGAAAAGGTATGTTAAATATTGGTGAACCTAACCCCTATGGTCTTTCAAGTGAAGAGGAAATTGAAGACGTTCAAGGTGAAAATGTTGGAATTGAATATGTTGAACATGATATTCAAATTAGGAATGAAATTATTGAAATTGATAATGAAAATGTTCAAGGTGAAAATGTTGGATTTGAAGATGTTGAACATGATATTGAAATTGGGAATGAAATTATTCAAATTGATATTGAAAATGTTCAAGGTAAAATGTTGGAAATGAAGATTTTGAACATAATATTGAAGCAAGTGTAAATTATGTTTCACCAAATTACATGAGAAATGAAGAACCTTGTATGGAAGAAATACATATTCCAATTTCAAGACCTTCAAGAACCCCTAAATGGTTACTTGAATTTGATGAGAACATTATAAACAATTTTGAAGGCAAGAGGTCAACACAAACTGTTCGGTTGTGGGCTAGAAAACTTTTCAACCAATATTTTAGTGATAAGACATTGACTGAGAAATGCCAACTTTTTGTACAATTGCTAAAGATGCAAACAATGAGACCTTTGCTAGCCAAATTGAAGATTCATGTGAACAAGAAGACCGAAAAAAATTCTATTATTGTCAAAAATATTTTTAATTCTCTCAAGTCTATTGGAAAAAATAACAAGGAAAAGGATAAGAGAGTTGCTTGGAGAGTCATTACAACCGCCCTAGTAAGCCATCAATTGAAAAAGGCTCGCTTTATGAGCCAAACTTGTGTTGATTTTGACATAAATCGTAAAACTTTGGATAGAGCACTTGCAAGAAGAGAAAGAATAGATGATCCTCTTCAAAATGATACATGGGCTTTTTCTGGGAGGCTTCCACGTGTTGATAAGAAGCTAACCGATAATGTAAAGTAGGTAATTCAACAATTTTGGCATGATAACTCTAGAGTATCACCCAATGAAAAGGATGTTTTAAAGTTAAAAATTGGCAATCAAGACCGTACACGACATCCTAAACATTTCTTGGAATCAAGCCAAACAATGTTGTTCAAAAAATTTATTGAAACACATAAAAATATGGAAATTTCGCAAAGGACTTTTGAGGGTTTGAAGCCATTTTATTGTGTGCCTCTTAACATTCATAATACTTGTTGCAAATACCATGTGGAGTTTTCAATGTACCATGAGCTATTATGCTATATCCATTCTACTTTGCATACTAATGAAATGTTGCAGGAGTGTGGTGCAAAGCATCTTCCGAAATCATCAAGGGACTTGCTAGATCTATTTTTATGTTCTAGACATGATGGTTTCTTTTTCTATAGAAATTATTGTTTAAATGCAAAGTGCTCACAATATGGTGGCTTGTCAAAGTTTGTTCAATGTTTTCATGAGAGTTCTGAACATGAATTTGGAAAGAAGCTTGTTGAGAAAAAGAGATATGAGATAGTCAAATATACTTTGCAAAGTGGAGATGAAGGTTCTAGATGTGAGTTGGTTACAAAAGAATGGGGTGATCCCACAATAGTGGTTTACAATTTTTGGCCAAAGGACAGAAAATTATTTTTAAAACTAAATCTTCACATTTGGGCACCTATAGCGGCTAAACCGTGAAGAATTTGAAGATGATGCAAACTAGAGTCTCATCACATTTTGTCTGTAGATTCTAAAAATATTTTTTTCAAAATTTTTGGAATCAGATTCCACTTCTTTTTCCATCTCCCATGAATTTTTTTTTTTTCAAAACCAACATTTTTTAAAAATGACGCACACCGTATAACACAATTTTTTTCCATGAAGGATAAAATTCTAATTCTTTCGAATTTAGATTTGTAAATCTAATATCTAGTGCTTCCACTTGGTTATATAGTTTTTTATTCAATATTTTTTCTTTAATCAAGTTTCAAAGTCAAACCAATTACAATTCAAACATAGTGCAATCGTATAACACAACCTTTTTTGTATATATCGAAATTCATTTTTTTTTTCTATTGGATCAAGGACTTCAATATCTGGTGCACTCATATTTTTTAATTTTTTTTATAATCTTCTATTTTTCCACATGTATAGAACAAAGACCTTCATTTTCGATGAAAAACCTATGTTTAATAAAACAAAAGTATCAAATACATAATAAAACAAAAACATATTAAAATTATATTTGTTGGATAGCTCGTTCTAAGGACTACCTGAATCTAGTTTGGTTTGTGAATATTCCTCCATTTTCATTCTCAAACCGAGCTTTGAAGTGCCAAAATTCAAGTTTTTTTTTTGTCTCTGGGGGGATGAGGAATAAAGGGGGTTCGAATGAACCCCTAGGGGTTCGAGCGAACCACTAGGGGTTCACTCGAACTAGGGTTCATTCAAACCCTGGTTCATTTTAAACCCCCTTCTATAAGGGGTTTTGATCGCTTTTTTGGCGGGAAAGTATTAAGAGGGTTCGGCCGAACCTAGGTTCTACCGAACCCCTAATTGGTTCGGTTGAACCAATAGGTTTGTATGAACCCCTAAAATCAAATTTTTTTTCCATGCATTCATTTTTTGTGAGTTTTCCTTCCTCACTTCAATTGTAAACCACTATTTTGGCTTCACCCAATGTAGTGTTGCTGATTTTATTTCAGATTTTAAGGACAATCTTTTCTACAAGTATGCAAGGCATAGTCATAGGTCTCAGTGGTTGGATCAACAATTTAGGATGTGTAAGGACTCTTTTCTGATTAGCACTATTATATCAGTGGTTGATTTTGTTGCAACAATAGCCAACTCTGATCCTTTCGAAGAGGTATGCGTCTTTTATAGTTTGCATCACCAACTCATCATCATTTAGGTTGTTTAGATTAATATAGATATGTTAGTCTAAGCATCTTTTCTATTGTGACAATATAGATTTCTCATTTTCCCACTTTTGCGATATTCCTGGCACAATTGATCATGGACCTATTGCAATAATAGCCAGCTCTGATCCTTTTGGAGAGGTATGCGATAGATTACAACAATATAGATTGGTTATTCTAAGCATCTTTTATATTTTGCATCACCAATTCATCATCATTCAAGTTGTTTAGATTAATATAGATTTGTTAGTCTAAGTATCTTTTCTATTGTGACAATATAGATTTCTCATTTTCCCACTTTTGTGATATTCCTGACACGATTGATCATGGACTTGTTGCAACAATAGCAAGCTTTGATCCTTTCAAAGAGGTATGCAATAGATTACAACAATATAGATTGGTTATTCTAAGCGTATTTTATAGTTTGCATTACCATCTCATCATATTTTGTGTCATTTAGAATAATATAGATTGGTTATTCTAAGCTACCTTGATGGTTTGTACAAGTGCTTGTCAGTAACATGAACATACTACTATTGTTGAAGACTATGCCCTGAATGCCTCTAATAGGAAAATTTTGTAAAATTTGAATTCTCAAATTGGAAACAATGTAAAATGGTCATAATTGTGTATGGGCATAATCTATACCCAGTTATGTTTTTTGAAATATGGGTCAAATGTTTGGAATTGTATAAAGGGTATGTTTAAAATGTAAAGGGGTCTGTATTTTGGAAACTCATAGGTTTTGTAAAGGGGTCTATTTTTGTACTTAATCGAGCTACAACTGAAGGTTTTCTTCCTGGTTCTTTCCTGTCGGTATGCTCATTTGAACCAGGTTTTGTAATATCTCCCATTTATATATAATAAATTATAGTGGCTTGCAACTTTTGCTCCTCAAATCCAACTTGGGTGCAACTTCTTTTTAGCAGCTTTCATGAGGTTTTCAAGGAAATCAATGTTTCTAACCTTTCCACACACTATAAATTCATCAAACACGTCTATTAGGACCTGCACAAGCTTAAGCCAACTTTAAACCTTGTTGTCCCCACATTTCATTGACATTAGCAAGTTGTAACCACCATTTTTGGTGCAGGAGCACCTACACCACAGTATCATTATGGATCATTTCAATGATTAAAGTGTTAATATTTTAATTTTTTGTCTTTAATGAGATCTAATAGTCCTAATGGTCATGTATTAGGAGGATTTCTTAGGTTTTAGGGTAAAAAAAACATGGAGATCCCAACTTGTCCTAGTTGTTGCTTTGTAGCCTTTGAAGGAAAAATTAGTAAATTTGTTTAGGGACAAGCAAGAACAATGTTTTGAACATGTAATGATGTTATTCAAGCCATTAAGTGAGGTCTTAGTAAAGTTAGAAGTGGAAAAGTGCAACATTTCATTATGAGTCATATTAATGTGAAAAATGTTTGTATTTTGGTCTTCAACGGTCATTAAGGTTTCAAAAGTCAATTAATATTGGTGGTTAAAGGCATTAGGAGTTGGATTCCAAGGCATAGCAATGTACTTAAGGCCTTCAAGGGATCAAGACGAGTTTGGTTGAAGGAGTTTTTTTCTTTGAATCAATAAAGTTTCAATTGCTCAGTTCATATTTTACTATTTTTCTTATCTTTTCTGCCTGTGCACAAGCCATTCAAGCATTTTTGTATCAAAACTTTATGTAGAAATGTTATTACATGTCTTGACATTATTTCAAGAGTGGAAGGCATGGAGAACTGGGTTTGAAATAAAATGAAGAGTTAAAAGTCTAAAAATGGTGGTTTTTTTTCACTTGAAAATAGAGTTTTTACCCTAGGGTTTACAAAAATCTCTAAGATACCAAAAGTTTATTTGTTTTCTAAGCATATTGGGGCCTAAATAAAGGTGTCTAAGGTGGTGGTAGAGTTTGAAAGGTTGTAGAAGTGCTACATCCAATAAACCCTCAAGAATTACAATAAAAACAAGGGTTTTTTTATTTGACGGTTACAACTCTGTACAAATGGAATCTAATTGAAAAATCTTTGTTTTCTTGGAAATTCATTTGCTTCCCCAAGGTTTCATGGGTTTGTGTGGTGTTTGAAGGTATGTTGCTTTGCATTTTTGGGCTAATTGAGTAGCCTGTTCAAGGGTGAATGTATAGGAAGTTAACGCTAGTCCAAAGGAGTCTATGTTGTTTCTCATGTATGTTGTATAACTTGGATATGGGTGTTTGAATCAGTCATGTGTTGGTCTGGTGTTTTGGAAAATTGTGGAGTAATTGGACAAAAACTAGTTTCTCACTATTACAAGGGTTTAAGGGGGTTAAAGAGGGAAATGTGTATTTAGTTGCTTGTCAATTTTTAAGGGAGTTTTGGACTGTGCAAAGAGGTCATAATAATCTTGTTAGATGCCTCAAATAGGTAGGTTGCAAAGAGTTTGTGATTGTACCCTTGTGTCTGCATCAAATTTTCACCTAATTTCACTCGGTCCAATGTAGCTCAGAGTGATTCGGTGTATTTGGTTGCAAAAGAGGACCATCCTAGTGTAAATGTACCCATCTAAACGTGTTGGAATAGTTTTTTTGGTCGTATGAGTTGCAGAATGAAAGTTGCACCACTTTGCAACTTTACACTGCTTGCATCTGGCAACTTTTCCCTCCACTGAAAAGTCATCACCACAAAAAAATGCCTCCAAGATAGAAAAAATCGAGAGAGGTTTTTGTAGATGGTCCCAACACGATCCCATGGCCTTAGATGGAGAGTCTGTAAGCATCACGGTCTCTAAGAAATAGCCCTTCAAAGATTGCTACCTTTTAGCACTTTGGACTCTTAAGGGAAATCACCGGTCCAATGTAGCTCAGAGTGATTCGGCATATTTGGGTGCAAGAGAGGTCCATCTCTAGTGTAAATGTACCCATTCAGACGTGTTGGAACAACTCATTTGGTCATACGAGTTGTGGAATGAAAGTTGCACCACTTTGCAACTTTACAGTGCTTGCATCTGACAACTTTTCCCTCCACTGAAAATTCATCACCATAGGAAAATGCCTCTAAGATAGCAAAAAATGAGAGAGGTTTTTGTAGATGGTCCCAACATGATCCCATAGCCTCAGACGGAGAGTCTATAAGCATCATGGTCTTTGAGAAATAGACCTTCAAATATTGCTGCCTTTTAGCACTTTGGACTCTTAAGGGAAATCGTCAGTCCAATGTAGCTCAGAGTGATTCGGCATATTTGGGTGCAAGAGAGGACCATCCCTAGCATCAATGTACCCATCTAGACATTTTGGAATAGTCTCTTTGGTCATATGAGTTGCGGAATGAAAGTTGTACCACTTTGCAACTTTACACTACTTGCATCTGGCAACTTTTCCCTCCATTGAAAAGTCATCACCATAGGAAAATGCCTCCGAGATAGCCAAAATTGAGAGGTTTTTGTAGATGGTCCCAACACGATCCCATAGCCTTAGACAGAGAGTCTGTAAGCATCACAGTCTCCAAAAAATAGACCTTCAAAGATTGTTGCCTTTTAGCACTTTGGACTCTTAAGGGAAATCACGGGTCCAATTTAGCTCGGAGTGATTCGGCATATTTGGGTGCAAAAGAGGACCATACCTAGCTTAAACGTACCCATCTGGACGTGTTGGAACAGTCTGTTTGGTCGTACGAGTTGCGGAATGAAAGTTGCACCACTTTGCAACTTTACATTGCTTGCATCTGACAACTTTTCCCTCCACTGAAAAGTCATCACCATAAGAAAACGCCTCCAAGATAGAAAAAACTGAGAGAGGTTTGTGTAGATGGTCCCAACACAATCTCATAGCCTTGAATGAAGAGTCTATAAGCATCACGGTCTCCGAGAAATAGACCTTCAAAGATTTTTTCCTTTTAGCACTTTGGACTCTTAAGGGAAATTGCCCGTCCAATGTAGCTTGGAGTGATTCAATGTATTTGGGTGCAAGAGAGGACCATCCCTAGTGTAAATGTACCCATACAGATGTGTTGGAACAGTTCGTTTGGTCATACGAGTTGTGGAATGAAAGTTGCACCACTTTGCAACATTACACTGCTTGCATCTGGCAAATTTTCCCTCCACTGAAAAGTCATCACCACAGGAAAATGCCTTCGAGATAGTGAAAACCGAGAGAGGTTTTTGTAGATGGTCCCAACTCAATCCCATAGCCTCAAACAAAGAGTTTGTAAGCATCACGGACTTTGAGAAATATACCTTCAAAGATTGTTGTCTTTTAGCACTTTGGACTCTAAAGGGAAATTGCCGGTCCAATGTAGCTCAAAGTGATTCGGTGTATTTTGGTGCAAGAGAGGACCATCCCTAGCATAAATGTACCCATATAGACATGTTGGAATAGTCTGTTTGGTCATATGAGTTGCAGAATGAAAGTTGATCCACTTTGCAACTTTACACTACTTGCATCTGGCAACTTTTCCCTCCATTGAAAAGTCATCACCACAGGAAAATGCCTTCGAGATAGCAAAAACCAAGAGAGGTTTTTGTAGATGGTCCCAACATAATCCCATAGCCTTGGAAAGAGAGTCTATAAGCATAACAGTCTATGAGAAATAGACCTTCAAAGATTGCTTCATTTTAGCACTTTGGACTCTTAAGGGAAATCACCGGTCCAATGTAGCTCAGAGTGATTCGGCATATTTGGGTGCAAGAGAGGACCATCCCTAGTGTAAATTTACCCATCTGGATGTGTTGGAATAGTCCATTTGGTTGTACGAGTTGCAGAATGAAATTTACACCACTTTGCAACTTTACACTGCATCTAACAACTTTTCCTCCACTAAAAAGTAATCGCCATAGGAAAATGCCTCTGAGATAGAAAAAACTGAGAGAGGTTTGTGTAGATTGTCCCAACACAATCCCATAGCCTCAGACGAAGAGTCTGTAAGCATCACGGTTTTTGAGAAATAGCCCTTCAAAGATTGCTGCCTTTTAGCACTTTGGACTCTTAAGGGAAACTAGTGGGCAACATAGTTAACTTCTTCACAAACTTGGTTTGAAGTAATTTCATTCTTTTTTGTGCATTTAAAATGGAGTTTTAAGCCTTCCACCCTAAAAGTGACCTCTAAATAACTTCAAACACCTTAACTACCCCATTCTTATTCATTTGTTTTACAAACAAGCATTTTCATTCCAAGAGGCTGAGCTTTCATTTTTGCTTGTTGGATTGAATGCAGACCGTGACATAACTTTCTTTTTTCAAAAATTATTCAACATCATTTAACTAAGAATTTATCACACATCTGCAGAGAAACAAAGGAGTACTACAAACTAAAACACATTACACTTCGGTTGTCACTGATTTGATGTACTCTTCAACATCTCTCTTCTCTAAAAGCGACCTCTAAATCACTTCAAACACCTTAACTACCTAATTCTTATTCATTTGTTTTGGAAACAAGCATTTTCATTCCAAGAGGCTGAGCTTTCATTTTTGCTTTCAAAGAAAAATCTTCCTATGCCACTGTTACACTGCATAGGTAAACTGGGTTTTGTATTGTGGACCTATATTAAGCTACCACTCTCAAGACCAATGTAACAATGATACAAAATAACTTTTGATACTAAAAGAAGACATCTGATAACTCTTGAGTGTACTAAAATAATTCTTATGATTTTTGAAGAATGTTGATAACTCTACTCAGTTGTCTTATTTTTTCAATATCATACAAATTGAACCCTGGCATCAATAGAATTTGTATACCAAGCTACCACAATGCAAGTTTCAGTGATGAATATTTATCATGCATGTTTTAAATGACATTCAAGTTTATGATGTTTTCTATTTGTTTATATGATGTTATGTGATATTCTAATTGTAATCATGCTTCTAGGCTGCACATCTATATAGATATATTATTTTTACATGTTTTCTCCATTGTTCGGCCCCTACACCGCAAGTAAATTGTTGCATAGCGTGTGGAATGAGGGGGCAACAGGCCTGAGATCCCTTTAAAGTTTGTTTGAGTGCATTTAAAATGAACTTTTAAGTCTTGCACCCTAAAAGTGACCTCTAAATAACTTCAAACACCTTAACTACCTCATGCTTATTCATTTGTTTTGCAAACAAGAATTTTCATTCCAGGAGGCTGAGCTTTCATTTTTGCTTGTTGGATTGAATACGGACCGTGACACAACTTTCTTTTTTCTAAAAATTTTCAGCATCATTGAACTAAGACCAATGTAACAATGATACAAAATAATGTTTGAGACTGCAAGAAGACATCAAAATAGCTAGTGTACTAAAAGAATTCTTATGATTTTTGAAGAATGCTAATAACTCTACTCAGTGGGCTTATTTTTTCAATATCATACAAATTGAACCCTGGCATCAATTGACTCTGTATATCAAGCTACCACAATTCAAGTTTCAACGATGAATATTTATCATGCATGATTTAAATGACATTCAAGTTTTTTTTTTGTTTATATGATGTTATGTGATATTCTAATCGTAATCCATGCTTCTAGGCTATATATATTATTTTTACATGTTTTCTCCATTGTTCAGCCCCTACACTGCAAATAAATGGCTGCATAGCGTGTGGAATGAGGGGGCAACAGGCCTGAGAGCCCTTTAAAGTTTGTTTGAGTGCTTTCTTTTCATTTTTTGTGAGTTTTGTGCCAAGTTTCCTCAAAGAAATGTGGTCTCATAGAATTCCATGACAAGCTAATGCAATTGATAGCTGCTCCTAGTTATTAGTTATGTAATGTGAAGTAATTGCATAATGCTTAGGTTGACTTTGTAAAAACTATATTGTTATTGAAATTTTTTCATCTATCAACATCTAGTTGTTACTTATGCAATGTGAAGTAATGATTTGAGTTTGAAAGAAGTGCAATGCAATGTAATCAACAATATAAATATACACTACATAATATTTAACCATTATTTTTATGCTATTGTACATTGATATTTAACCATTGCTCACTTGATTAAATTTTCAAAGAGTTTAATCATGCACATGAGGAGGAAATTAAATTTTGATTGTCAACTTCTATATATCAAATTATCCAATAATCAAGTGTATGTCCATATACAAAAATGACATCAATGCCAACTCAAACAAAGTTTTACAATATGTGGCATATGCCATCTCTTATCTATTCAAAATTTACATGCCAAAATGTCTATCTCATCCTAAACTACTGGTGGATCATCAAAATGGAGCCTCTTTGAAGCACTCGTTGGCTCAAAGGTAGCTGACGAGAAAAAGTCAAACCACAATTGAGATTAGTTATACTATATAATTTAAAATTGAATAATTAGCATAAAAATCAATACACATTGAATTATAATTGAACTTTAAAATTGAAATCTTGATTACCTGAAATATACGTCTCTTCGAAGGGTCAGGAGTCCTAGAATATACCCCTCTCAAAGAACTAACCAAACCAAATTTTGTAACGTCAATCTATATATGTGAACAAAAACATGAAATTGATCCAAGTTAGCATAGAATTGTTGGTAATAAGAACATATTTACCAAGCACAAAATAAAATAAATACACACCTCTTTAGGCTGATCTTTTTATGTATCTCCTTTAGGTGTTTCAACACCTGCTCCTTCAGGTGTTCGAATACCTACTCCTTCAGGAATTGTGACACTTATCAACAATGATGTATAGCTCACAACTATCTGTACATAAAAATGACAAGTACATATGAAACTACGAATCTATGCCAATGTATGCATAATCAACAAAAGATCTTATAAATCTTAATTCATTCAAATTTGAGTTCAATTACCTTTCCCTTATCTAACATTGTGCCTCCATAGTCTAGAGAGCATCACACCTCGCTTGCACTAGGTGTTTCCTACAAGCAGAGAATAAGATGAACATATAAGTTAATATATAATTTCATTAATGACAATTCAAATGACAAGCAAGTATATAGTAAAAAAATGTAAATGAGTGAGTGTGAAAATACATACTGTGTGCGTCTTGAGGCCAAATGAAATGGCCCTAAGGGTGCTATCAGTCACCCATGTGAGCTCCTCCTTAGACATTAACTATTAAATAGACCATGTAAATAAATATTAGTAATTGATACTATCTCTTATTAATATTCATTTAAAAAAAATGCAAGTTATGAATTTACACCTTAAATGTTACCTGTGTAACTATTCCAATGTCCACCTCTCTAGTAGGAGAGGACTCTATAGGGTGTGCTCCACTCCCCTGCGTGTGATTTGCTATAATCTCCACATCCTGGATTTCATAATCAGAAGTGTCTAATGATGCTCAGGGGGCTGTACAATAGGACCCAAGTAGATCTGCTAGCGAGTATTGCAAATGTGTGGCACACAAATGTGTGGACCTGAGGAGGATGATGCAACAACACTGGATCCATCGCCAAGATCACCAGAATGTGGCTGAGCTACTGAAGAAGCATGGGAAACCAAAAGACCACTCAAAGAGTGAATGGCCTGGATAGTTTGTGTGGCTACATCCTTCGTAATATCTGGATGTTGTACTGGAGGTGGTGGAGGAAGGGGAGGATGGGGAACACGTGGGTTCCTGACTACTCTAGCTACCCCTGGCCTATCCTAGGGTATACCTCCACCAACACCCTGGAAGGGTTTAATGTCAAAGTAATTGACATGATGCCCTAACAAAAACTCAACATATAATTTTTTAATAAAGTAAAAAGATACATCAAGATTATTGTTGGGTGGTTTATCAAAAACCATACACCAACGATCCCAAAATTTATCTACTATGCCCCTATGCGTGCAATATTTTATAGAAATTTTTGGTTTGTTAACATTAACTGGCAAACCAGTGCTGGGGTTAATAAATAAAGAGGCTATTTGGGCTTTTGTTATTTGGAGATTTTTCACATCATCATAAGACAATCCACATGCATAATATTCCCTCATGGTTTCTCGCCACGAATGAAAGGCATTATGTGTTGGATCTCAGTTGTGTTTATAGTTTGTCCTTGATGTAAAAATCCCTTTTAGTTGGTTCTCTTTGATGATCAATCTCAGTTTGGATCTATATGATTTATTATGGAACTTCTTTGATGTCTCTTGGCTATTACAAAAAGTTATTTGTTATGGTTCATTTTCATGGTGATGAGTTTTCTGGTTCAAGTTATGAATGCTATATCTTTGACTGACAGAGTTTGAAAGATGGTTTCTTTGTCAGAATGGTTCTCCTTGCATATCATAGGCTTTGGTTGTTTCTCTTTCGGGCTTACTCATATCGGAGTGAAAATGGCAGGGTCTTCCCGATCCACTTTGAAATGTTTGTGTTGCCTATTCGGCAAGACATTTCAGATGTCATGGTGATTGAATTTAACATACAAGCTACTTTTGGCGTAACATTAGCGTTGTCTTGGCGACTGGATCAAGAAAGGTTTTTCGGCAAGACTTGTCTTTGGTTTCGGCGACAGAAAAGTGTTCTCTATCGACATATGTTATTCCATCAGTATGTGGTCTCAGTGATATTGGTATGTCACACCGATCGAAGATTAAAATGGATGTGTATCGACAAGAGTCAGGGTTTTTAGAATAGGTCTCGACGAAGTGGTTTTGTCTCGTCGACATCACATATGAGATTCACTTCGGCCAGACTTGGAGTATTCGGTTTAGCATCCCAGTGAAAAGGTAATGTCTCCCCAACAAGCGCATGCGGAAGTCTATCAGCGTGAGTTGTGGCTATCGATATAACGTCTTAGCGAGTCCTTCTTGTCTTACTGACTCATACTCAAAAGGTTTTATCTATTTTTCAGGAGTAGTCTCACCAAACAACTCTTTGAGAGAACTTCGGCCAAACTGAGCGGTATTGGGCTGAGGTCTTGGTGATTTCACTTGTTCTCACCGACTAATGCTTGTGGAAGGCTTTTGGAAAGAGGTTTGTAATGTCTTAGCGACTCAGAGTGGATAAAGCATTTTGGTATGACTCATGTGCATCAAAGAAAGGTCTTGGCGAATTTGGTTTGGTAGTCTCTTCGGTAAGAGCTAGGGTTTTCGGCGAGAGCTCTCAGAGAGTGACCTTCGGTCTCGCTAATGAAACATAAAGGGACTTCGTCGGCATAAGACCTGGATTGTCTCAGCGACACACAAGTGGATGAAGACTTTCAGAAAGACATGGTGTGCTCTACAAGAGGTCTCCCTGACTTTGATATGTCTCGCCGATGGAATTCAAAAGGACTTTATTGGTGTGAGTTTTGTTCTCTCTTGGTGATCTGAGGTGAATTCAGGGTGTTTCAGTATAATGAAGATATCTATATGAGGTCTCCCTGAAAGTGATATATCATGGTGACAGGAATGAAAATGTGAGCTTTCGGTAAGACACAAGATGCTCTATGAGATGTCACCCCGACTGCACATTGTCTTGGCGAAGGAGGATGAAGGACACATCTCAGTGTAAGTGTGCTCTTATCTTGGCGACTTGGAAATGATAAAGACTTTCGATGTGACTCAAGCTTTCTAAGAGACGTCTCCCCAATGACGGTAAGCTATAGCGACAAATACAAGATAGAAGGCTCGTCGGCAAGAAAAATGATATGTTATTGCGACAATGTGTATCAAGTGACCTTCAATGAAACATAATGTTGGCGGTATGACTTCTCCCTGACTCTGTTGTGTCACAGCGACAAACAGAAGGATGTATCGGCAAGAGAACCATTATGTTATAGTGACTTATAAGGGATAAAGTCTTTCGGTGAAACACAACGAAATCTACAAAGCGTCTCCCCGACAGCAGGATGTCATAGTGACAGATAGAAGGATGCTTTCGGTGAGAGAATCTTTAGGCTACAGTGATAGCGAATAGTTACGAAGACTCAAAACTCTGTGGTCGTCATCATGGATTGGCATCAAATCTCAGAATGGTTACATAACAGGATATTCATCGAGTTTCTTTTTGAGTTGCATTTTTTATTTAATGGATTTTTTCTAAATATAGTTGCATACAGACTTCTTTGGTTGGTATCAAATCTCTAGCAAGATATTCTCAGAGATTTTAGAGGTTATGATTTTTTATTAGAAGGTAGACATGGATTTGATGAAAATATTTTAGTTACAATTTGAAATCTCCTAACTCAGCGCATAAATTAAAGCTTTCTGGATATGCTTTAATCTAATTTTTACATCATCTACAGATCATCATTATCTAGCTTCAGATTCTAAAAATAGCAAGAGAGTTTCAGAATCTTGTGAAAAAATGCTTGTTGAAGATTTCTTGATAACAAACATACTTGAAATATATATAAAAACCAGTGTTGAAAACTGTGAAGGAGTCGCTGGCCTACAATTTTGAGAGATAGTTATTTTGGCTGTAATCAAGAGAGGGAACTGGATGTAGTACTGGGATATTGTTCCTAGAGTATTAGAAGCAGAGTGTTAATGAACTTAACTGTAAACAGAGAGATCCTTTGATATATTATTATTGCAATTCTAAAATCTGAGTAAGGGGTTGGTGCTCCTTGAGGTTGGTGTCTCTAAATGAGGGGTTGGTGCTCCTTGAGTGAGGGGTTGGTGCTCCTTGAGTTGGTGCTCAGAAATTAGCCTATAAGGCATTGTTAAAAATGGTTTTGAAGATTAAGCCAGTAAGGCAGTTTAGGAGTGGTTTTTATACCCAAGAGGGTTTTCCACTCGACAAAATCTTGTGTCTCTTTGTTCTTCTGTGTGCTCAATGTTTTTTTATATTGTTGTTGTTTCAGTTCACTGTTGGGTTTATTACTTTTCTCAATTTTGTTTATGAATGATTACATTCAACTCATGAATGCATTAATCAGAATAATATTGAGATCAAATTTGAGCTATGTTTTTTAATATGAAAAAATTGGTCAAATCTATTAAGACACTGGTTCACCCCCCCTCTCAGTGTCATTTTAACTCCAACAATTGGTATTAGAGCGTAGGGTCCTCTAATAGGTCTAAACCACCTAGGATTGTTCCTGGTGTCTTGGAGTAGTTTGATTAATATGGGAAAGAACAAAAGGAATAAGGGAAAAATATGTTCTCAGCAAAATGCTATTCATCATGCTCAACCTGAATCTAGTATAAGGAATAACGAGGAAGAGTTCATAAACAGTAGCTCTGAAATGGTAGAGTATCCTAGATCTGGAACTCCTCAGTTCAAAGAAACAAACTTTATTATATGGAAACATAGGATGGAAACATACTTACTCTCTTTAGGATCTAAAGTGTGGGCAACAATAGAAAAGGGTTGTAATACATCTGCAACATCCCCTTCCACTCTTGAGGAGAGGAAAGCTCTTGAATTCAATACTAGAGCTATAAATGCTATTCTTAATAACTTGCCAAATAAACTCATTACAAAAGTCATTCATTACAGCAGTGCTAAGGAAGTTTGGGACAAGTTGACTGAAATAAATTAGAATAGTGAGTTACAAGAGGAGATATCTTTTGATACTGAAATAAGTTGTGAATCATCTGAGAGTGAAGAAGGTGTAAACCTTTATAATTTTGAAAAGAAGTCCAAGGAGATCATTAATGAATATTTAGATGATCAAGAAACTTGTGTAAATGTAGATCAATCTTTGGATGAAGTTAACTTTGAACTGGAATATGATGAACCAGAAAGTGAGGTTGATTTGGAAGGTGAACTCCTATGTGCCTTAGATACTATTAAGAAGCTTAGAAAAGAAAACCAGTTTTTAACAAAAACAGCTTTAGCAAAAAGAGAGTTTGGAAGTCAAGTTAAAAGACAAGGATGAATTGTGTAATAAACTAGAAAATGAGATTGATTCTTTAAAGAAATGTTTAGATAATGATTCCTTGTTAAAAGAACTAACTCTTAAGGATGATATGATTATAAGTCAAAAAATTGAGATTGAAGAATATAAGAGGATTGCAGATGTTGTGAGTTCTGATTTGGAGATTAAAAAGATTGTTTGTCTAAAACTTGAAGAAGAGGTAGTTGCTTTAAGAAAAGAGCTTGAATGTATCAATGCTCAATCTGGTAAAATTCAGAAATTTGATCATAGTACTAATATATTGAATGAGATGTTGGGCAGGAAAAAGCATTCTAAAGATCCTACAGGAGTTGGACATGGGGTTGGACAAAGCTCTGTAGACAAATCTAAACATGAAACCATGTTTACTACTTCAGATGGAAAGAAGTTTACAGCCAAGCAAACACCAAGAATGAAGGTTGATCTTGGTTACAGTATTGCTGCATCAAAGGATAACATTGACACTAGAAGACAATCTAAAGGTATTCATAGAGAGAGGAAAAATGTCTTCAGATCTTCAAATCCTTGGCATGATCATTCCTTCATGTATAATCATTCTTTCCAAGGATATTGTTATGTATGTAATTACTATGGTCATAAGGAAATTGATTGCATAAGATGGTCAAATAAGAATAATTCTAATGTCCCTAGAAATAAGGATGTGGTGTGTTACAACTGTAACAATTTTGGTCACTTGAGAAGAGACTGTAGAATAAATACAAGTGAGGATAATGTAGGGAACAATGCTGGAAAAGTCTGTAGGAAGTCCTGTATTTCTCAGAACAATCACAAAGTCATTTGTTTCAGATGTAATAACATTGGACATAAAGTACATCAATGCAGATTCAATAGAAAGATAGGTACTTCAAGCAAACAAGTGAAAAAGTCTTCATTGGTGTGAAGAAGAAAGAGCAATCAAGATGACAAGAAGAGCAATAAAGATGCTTCTGAGAAAACTTCTTGTGCACTCCTTGCACAAGCGTTTCCTTCCATGTCTTGAGAAGAAGCAAAGACTAAGGGGGAGTCTATTATGGTAATATATTTTACCCCTATGGAGTCTAGAATGAGGCATGACATCTTGCATTTTCTTTTGATGGTATAAGATGTAAAGAAATGGCTTGCAAATGCTACTATTTCATCATGTTGTTTGAAAAACAAGGTTGAAGTACTTTGTCAGATCTTTGGTGAGGTTGATGCTCAATTCTTAAGGTAATGATTGATTCTCTGCTTTAAGGATTGTTTTTGCTTGGTCTAACGGTTGACAGTTTTTCAGGAGTTATTGAAATGACAGTGCGCATTGTTTTTATATGAACCTTTTGGATGCTTGGGTTTTGGAAATAATGGTATGTCCTTATGACATCTTTGAGCAGTGTGGAGAGATACAAGTGAGTTCCTCAACATATTAAAGATAAGAAAGACTTTGTTTTTGAAGGGATGTCAATGGATTTATCTTTGGAGAATAGTGTTTGAAAAACATGTTTGATGTTATGAATTATTTCTGTGATGATATTATTCGGTGTTGCATGAAGAAGATGAGTTAAGATTGTGTGCTGAATGAAGATACTTACAATGTCTTTTGCAAGATGTTATGAAGGAATTGAGTTTTTTGGTCTTCTACGTATGGTACAATGATCTACGTAGGTTGTTATTGCAGTCATGAGAACTGTGTATGTTCATGGGATATGCTCTGTTATTTGTGTTTCAATGAAGAAAGGTGACTGGTAGTATTAACCTCATCATGTATGGCTGGGACTTATTTTTGATCTTTGAAATTGAGTGCTATGTGTGAAAGTGAGTGCAAGTTATATAAATGAAAGCTGCTTGAATTCATGTTTTGATAGAAACAAAAGGAGAGAGCTTTGGTGTGTTGCCTTGAATATAGATTATCTGCATGCTATTATTAATTTTCTAATTTTGAAGTGGGAGTTATTGCACGGGTTGTTACTGCTAATTTCTTTGATAATTTATGTGCATTTGAAGTGAGTGAAGTTGTGTTGTTACAGTATGATGCTTCTCAATTGTGTTTTCTGGCATTACACATTCATCTCCTCTATCCTTTGTCATTGAGGAAAAAAGGGGGACAGTCATTTGTGTTTTACCATCAAGGACAAACGGGGCGTTTGTTGGATCTTAGTTGTGTTTATAGTTTGTCCTTGATGTCAAAATCCCTTTCAGTTGGTTCTCTTTGATGATCAGTCTCAGTTTGGATCTATATGATTTATTATGGCACTTCTTTGATGTCTCTTGGCTATTACATAAAGTTATTTGTTATGGTTCATTTTCATGGTGATGAGTTTTCTGGTTCAAGTAATGAGTGCTATATCTTTGACTAACAGAGTTTGAAAGATGGTTTCTTTGTTAGGATGGTTCTCCTTGCATATCACAGGCTTTGGTTGTTTCTCTTTCGGGCTTACTCATATCGGAGTGAAAATGGCAGGGTCTTCCCGATCCACTTTGAAATGTTTGTGTTGCCTATTCGGCAAGACATTTCAGATGTCATGGAGATTGAATTTAACATACAGGCTACTTTCGGCGTAACATTAGCATTGTCTTGGTGACCGGCTCAAGAAAGGTTTTTTCGGCAAGACTTGTCTTTGGTTTCGGTGACAGAAAAGTGTTCTCTATCGGCATATGTTATTCTGTCGGTATGTGGTCTCAGTGATATTGGTATGTCACACTGATCAGAGATTAAAATGGATGCGTATCGGCAAGAGTCAGGGTTTTCAGAATAGGTCTCGGCGAAGTGGTTTTGTCTCGTCGACATCACATATGGGATTCACTTCGGCCAGACTTGGAGTATTCGGTTTAGCATCCCAGTGAAAAGGTAATGTCTCCCTGACAAGTGCATGTGGAAGTCTATCGGCATGAGTTGTGGCTATTGATATAATGTCTTAGCAAGTCCTTCTTGTCTTACTGACTCGTGCTCAAAAGGTTTTATCTATTTTTTAGGAGGAGTCTCACTGAACAACTCTTTGAGAGAACTTCGGCCAAACTAAGCAGTATCGGGCTGAGGTCTTGGCTATTTCACTTGTTCTCACCAACTAATGCTTGTGGAAGGCTTTCAGCAAGAGGTTTGTAATTTCTTAGCGACTTAGAGTGGATAAAGCATTTCGGTATGACTCATGTGCATCGAAGAAAGGTCTTGGTGAATTTGATTTGTTACACCAACTGAAAACATAAAGGTAGTCTCTTTGGTAAGAGCTAGGGTTTTCAGCGAGAGGTCTTGGTGAGTGACCTTCGGTCTCGCCGATGAAACATAAAGGAAATTTGTCAGCATAAGATCTAGATTATCTCAGCGACACACAAGCGGATGAAGACTTTCAGAAAGATGTGGTGTTCTCTACAAGAGGTCTCCCTGACTTTGATATGTCTTGACGATGGAATTCAAAAGGACTTTATCGGTGTGAGTTTTGTTCTCTCTTGGTGATCTGAGGTGAATTCGGGGTGTTTCAATATAACGAAGATATCTATATGAGGTCTCCCCGAAAGCGATATGTCATGGTGACAAGAATGAAAAAGTGAGCTTTTGTTAAGACACATGATGCTCTATGAGATGTCACCCCAACTACACATTGTCTTGGCGAAGGCAGATGAAGGACACATCTCGGTGTAAGTTTGCTCTTGCCTTGGCGACTTGGAAATGATAAATACTTTCGGTATGACTCAAGCTTTCTAAGAGAGGTCTCCCCGATGATGGTAAGCTATAGCAACAAATACAAGATAGAAGGCTCGTTGGCATGAAAAATGATATGTTATGGTGACAATGTGTATCAAGTGACCTTTGATGAAACATAATGTTGGCGGTATGACTTCTCCCTGACTCTGTTGTGTCATAGCGACAAATAGAAGGATGTATCGGCGAGAGAACCATTATGTTACAACAACTTATAAGGGATAAAGTGTTTCGGTGAAACACAGCGAAATCTACAAAGTGTCTCTCCGACAGTAGGATGTCACAGCGACATATAGAAGGATGCTTTCGGTGAGAGAACCTTTAGGATACAATGACAACAAATAGTTACAAAGACTCAAAACTCTGTGGTCATCATCATGGATTGGCATCAAATCTCAGAACGGTTACATAACAAGATATTCATCGAGTTTCTTTTTGAGTTGTTGCATTTTTTATTTAATGGATTTTTTCTAAATATAGTAGCATACAGACTTCTTTGGTTGGTATCGAATCTTTGGAAAGATATTCTCTGAGATTTTAGAGGTTATAATTTTCTGTTAGAAGGCAAACTTGGCTTTGATGAAAATCTTTCAGTTACAATTTGAAATCTCCTAACTCAGCACATAAATTAAAGCTTTCTGGATATGCTTTACTCTGCTTTTTACATCATCTATAGATCATCATTATCCAACTTCAGATTCTAAAAATAGCAAGAGAGTTTCAAAATCTTGTGAAAAAATGCTTGTTGAAGATTTCTTGATAACAAACATACTTGAAATATATATAAAAACCAGTGTTGAAAACTGTGAAGGAGTCGCTAGCCTACAATTCTAAGAGATAGTTATTTTGGCTGTAATCAAGAGAGGGAACTAGATGTAATACTGGGATATTGTTCCTAGAGTATTAGAAGTAGAGTGTTAATGAACTTAACTATAAACAAAGAGATCCTCTGATATATTATTATTGTAATTCTAAAATCTGAGTAAGGGGTTGGTGCTCCTTGAGATTGGTGTCTCTAAATGAGGGGTTGGTGCTCCTTGAGTTGGTGCTCAGAAATTAGCCTATAAGGCATTATTAAAAATGGTTTTGAAGATTAAGCCAGTAAGGCAGTTTAGGAGTGGTTTTTATACCCCAGGAGGGTTTTCCACTCGACAAAATATCGTGTCTCTTTGTTCTTCTGTGTGCTCAATGTTTTTTTGTATTGTTGTTGTTTCAGTTCACTGTTGGGTTTATTACTTTTCTCAATTCTGTTTATGAATGATTACATTCAACTCATGAATGCATTAATCATAATAATATTCAGATCAAATCTGAGCTATGTTTTTGAATATGAGAAAATTGGTCAAATCTGTTAAGACATTGATTCACCCCCCCCTCTCAGTGTCATTTTAACTCCAACATTATGTTGGGTGGAGAAGGTTTCTACATTTGTAATTATTCTTGTCAATGTGGTTGACATATGGGATAATTGAGGGATTTTCTTATAAACATCACAAATGCCCCTCAATTGCTCCAATTTTTCATGAATTAAGTCTTCAATTGATGGTTGCAGAGGTGGTGGAGCATTTGGCATTTCTGCATTTTGATTCTCAGCTGGTGGATTTTCATTCTCAACTGGTGGAATTTGTGCATTCTCATTCTTAGCAGCCATAATGCCTGATTAAAGTTAAAAAATAATTAATCTAATTCAAATTAGACAATATAAATGAAAATATTATAAAAATACCCTAGTTTTTAAAAAAAATCCAAGAAAAACCCTACTTTTTAACAAAAATCTATAAAATTCTCTAATTTTTAATATAAATACATAAGCAACACTATTTTTAAATCAAAATCCATAAAAAACATTCATTTTTTTTTTATCAAAATCCATTCTAAACTCAATTGTTTCATAAAAATTCAATCAAAAACCCTATTTTGAAAAAAATCCACAAAATATATTCATTTTTTTTTAATCAAAATCCATTCTAAATTCAAAATTTTCATAAAAATTAAATCAAAACCCTATTTTGAAAAAAAATCCACAAAAAATTCCCTTTTTATCAAAATCCATTCTAAACTCAAATTTTTCATAAAAATTCAATCAAAAACCCTATTTAAAAAGAAAATCTAGAAAAAACTATTTGAAATTATCCAAATCTAATTCAAAATTGAATCAAAGCAAATAAAAATAAAAAATCTTACCTTTTGAAATTGGATATTGGTGAAATCGGATATCCATTACATGAAGAACCTCCTCATTGTGCGCCTGCGGGTTGTTGACTATCTAATGACTTGAAAATAACAACAGATTTTGTATATATATGCTTTTTACAAATCAGATATCTGATTTGGATTGGATATCTGATTTGGAAAACTAGGATTGGTGTTTGCTTTGGTGGTGTGTACTGACACTCGAGCCTAAAAAAATTCAACACGGTATTTTCTCATTTATGGGTCGATGAAAGACATGTTTTTTCCCTCATTGCCACTTTTTGGTCCACCATGATCCTGCACATACCCAAGAAGTCTTGGATATTGTCAAAATTTGATGGATTAAGACCTATTAGTTCATTCTCCAACTTAAATTTCCTCATCTTATCTAGCTTACCAAAGAGACTCTCTAAAGTAATCCAAGCTTCATTAGGATGAGTGCAAGATGCAACATGATATCTAAGATCTGGAGAAATGGACAACTTCAAAGTACCAAGAGCTTCATCCCTTCTATCAAGCCATTTTATTCTCTTTTTAGCTCCTGCGGGTTCTGGATCTTGACCAAATGTGATTCGTTGCAACTTCGATTTTAACAGTAACAACTCCATTTGAGATCTCCACTCATGATAGTTATATGGAGTTAGAAGTACAACATTTGAAAAATCCATGATACAATGAGATAGAACAACAATTTTCCCTCACAATACAAGAGATTAACCCCTTTGTCCCAAACAAGATTACACTTTTTTTGCAAATTTACAACAATGTATCCCAAACTATCAAATCAGCAACAAACTGAAAATATGAAAATATGGAAACAAATCTGCAAAAAATGCATGAATACAACTAAAGTACTCCTGAATAGCTTCCCGATGCCGCAAATTTGGAGAAAATCAGAGATCGAAGCACAAAGATATGAGCTTGGAGGCAGAAAACAATGATTGGGCTTCAACCTGGAAAAAAATGGCACAAAACTACAAAATTTCTGCAAAATATCTGTACCACTAAAAAATTCAGATCTCCACCTTTCCAACAATATCTCATTTCTGAAAAATGGCCTTCATATGCAAAAGTTATGAAAAAATGAAAAAAAGGCCTATAAAAGGCACTATGGGGCAAATCACAAGGCTAAACCGGTGCAAAATTTGGGCTCCTAAGCGCTAGCACTAGGTCATCCATATGACTATTGACAAGAAATTGTAAAAAATAAATAAAAACCTCACGGGCTTATAATATAATGTCGGCTTAATATAAAAGGATTATGGTCGGCATATAATAAATAAAGTTTATAATATATGCAAACACCTTGTATTTTTAAAAGTAGGCCGACAAACAATTAAGAAACCCATGGTCTACCTGATCTTAGTACCCGCTGATGACTGTAGTACCACGAGAGGTAAATGCTTTGATCTGTCGATGTGAACTGATGTACGCCTAATGGAGGATAAGACAGGGTTGCTGACCATATACCGATGATGATGCAACTGAAGATTGGTATCTGCGACCAACCATTATTGCCCTTCGATGGAGTGGATGTATGCCAAATAGCTGATGTCGAATGATAGACTATACCCACTGACAAGATCTGATCTATACCCTTTGCAGTATTAATAACCAACAACCAACGAAAAGGACCATCGATGGATACACACAAATCAACCAAGGAATCGTACCAAGATTTGACAGTCCCTTGACCAAAGGAGAAATGAATGATAGCCGAGGACGTCGATGAACCCTTATTAGGTAGATGCACATGGATAGAACCCCTATACAAGTCGAATGATGGAAGAACCCGTGGCTTGGTACTGATGAGACCATCGAAAATGTGGCCAGTACTTTGATTGATAGCAAAGGACAATGACACCAACTGGTAAGCAATGTGAAAGTGACCGAGATCCGCCAAACAGGGATCAAATGATTTGCAAAGCCTACAACCGGGAGACTAAATGGTGATGACGTTGTACTTAGCTGAGGAATATGCACACTGCAATATGCTGACCATCCTAGAACAGGTACTGCCAATTGGATAGGTGCGATGCAAATTTGAAAGTATGCAGGGTAATATGTTGATCAAAATATAATTGCCCCAAAAATACAATAATTTAAAACAATTTTTGCCCCAAAAATTTCAATAAAATACTCGTAAAAAATATTTTACAAAATATTTTTTTGCGAAAATATGAAAATCGTACCGCACAGGGGTTGTTCTAGCAAAAAAAATTGCCTCAAAAACAACTTTACCCAAAATAGACAAATTTACAGTCAAAATTTGTCTGTGGAGCCTTCTGATCTCAACCGAGAGGTTATTGAAACCCCAATCTGCACCCATCAAATATCTTCAAGCCAAAATAATACCCTAAGATCTAGGAAGGAATCTACAACACCTGGAGAACTCTGATACCATGTGGGAGTAAATGGTGACTCCCCAACACCCCCAAGAACCATTGTGACCAAAACCACTTCCACAAGAGAGAGAATGGAAAGAAAGCTTACTTCACAATGCAAGATTGATTAATGGTTGAATTGATATGCAAATGTACATGAGATGCCTTGCTTATAAAGGCAAGGTTGAAATGTAGTAATGAGCATGATGTTGAAAAATGTCATAATCCTATGACATGAGACAACCAACAAGCTAATCACCTAGGAAATGATGCATCGTAGCTAGATAAGATAAGTTCTAGAAAATCCAACTAATACTTCTAGAAAGAATCTTTTTCGTAAGTAAAATTAATCATGTGAATATGTCCCCTAATTACCTAGTGAATGAATTAGCTAGGTACAAGACAATTATTCACACCAACAACCAAAAAATTGAAAAAAAGAAAACAAATTCATTTATCTAATACTTTTCCCTTGACACCTATTTTTTTTTAAAAAAAGGGTTGGGACACATATGCCCTAGTGCAAATTAGTCCTCCTATTTTGGCTAACTCCAAATTAAAATATATAGGTATCAAAAATTTATCATTTGTAATTCAGCTTTCCAATGTCGGCTATCGAGATTCAATTTGTGGGAAATTAGAATAATTGCATATAAATACCTAGTTATTGCATCATTTCAAATTCAACAAAGGATCATCTAGAATACTAAGAGAGATTATTCAAGAGCAAGTCAAGAGAATTCAAGGGTAGATTTGTGAACATTATTACAATAATTCAAGATCCAAGAATCATTTGAAATCATATGTGGGTTTATGTGTGCTTATGATATCATCGTTTGTGAAGGATAACGCTTTTATAGGTCTCCAAGAAATTAAAGCAAGCAAGATCCAAGACCTTGAGGAGATTTGTATGACTTCAGTCCTTCAATGAATCCATTGAAGGGTGGTGAGTTGCAATAATTTTTTGACTTATCATTCCTTCCTATCATTTATCCTTTTATCATTGTCATTGTCATTGTGAAAGTGTAAACACTAACATGGCATTTGACCAAGGAAAGCCCCTAAATAGTACAACCATTTCTCTCTCATTGAAAGTGAAAGTTTTAGGTTTGAAGGAGATTGGAGGAATTGTGAAGATCAATTATCCATTATTACATTCAAAACCCTTCGTCTTGACAACTCACAAAAACTCACTTAAAGAATTATTCGATAGCAATTCCATAAATTTGTAGATGAAAATGAAAAGCTCTTATCTAGCGCCATAGGACTTTGAAAATAGATGTAATATATCTCTACAAGGACATATATGCCCTATGGTGAATTAGTCCTCCAAAATAGGCTCAAATTTATACCGTAGGTGCACAGTGTCTTGTTCTATGTATTTTAGTTGTCTGAATTTGTTGGTGATTTTTGTACTTGCATTAAGATAGTAATTTGCATCATTGGCCTATTTTGTGCATTGCAATTCATTCCTAAATTCATCCTAGATTTGGTCAAGGGTTGGTTGACTCACCTTTTAGGTTTTAAGTTAATTACATATCTTGTCCAAGTCCATCAAACCCCCACAATCATACCATTTTCATCTATATTTCTTAATGATAAACGAAGAAAGGTGTCGAACCCTAAAGAGTGAAAATCTTCAAAAGGGTGTTCACCATTTTCCAACATATCAATATCTTCTCCTTTGGTTAATAATTTCTTAATGTTTCTCCATTACATTATGCTCATGCTTCTTATTGTCCATCTAAACTATATTTTCTTGAGAGAGTAAGGAAAATTTGAGTGGAATTTCTTTAACTATCTGCCTTAAAACTACAAGGATTTTAATGGAATTTTGTAATTGAAATATTTTATCTTTCAATTAAATCTCTTTTTCTCTTTTTATCATTTTCCAACCTTGCAACCATCATCTACATTTTCTCAAAGATCTTAAATTTCTTACTCTTTGGTAGTATTACCTAGATCATGTTAGTGTATTAAGTTTATCTTAGGGTAAATAACTCCTAGTGGCTTTTTCTTGTAGGGTAGTTTTCTCACCAATTTGATACTTTCATTGATTTAAAAGCCTGTACAATATGTATTTTTAGAATCTTAATTTACATTCAATTTTGGTGAAATATTGTGTGTTTATCTCATGCATTGTGAAGGTATTTTATTGTAGACGGTGATTCTAGGCTTAGTGGTTGACACCAACATGGTATTAGATCCAACCATTCTGCCCTCCTTCCTTTTGAGAGTTTTCATCATAAATTTTTGAGATCATTTATTTACTGTAGTTGTTTTGATATTTGAAAATTTCCAAATTTCAAAGTTACCATCTTTTTCTCGCATATTTTGTAGTTGAGGCACATTTTTGTGTTTTGATCAATTCAACATTGGTTGTTGGGCACAAATTTGTGATAGGAGGTGATTTTCTTCATTCAAATTTTTTGTTTGTAGGTGTAATTCATCCCTCATAGGGGCGTTTATAGTTTGAAATCATTTCAATTTTCTCTTTGGAGGCTGCAAATCACTTTAGAAGGTGCGATTGAAGTAGAGGTTGCGATCTGGTTTTGGTTCCATGTTTAGGCCTGATTCAACATAGAAGGCTCAATTTTTGTCCTCTTCGAGGCATGATATCCTCTGTTCAAGCCATGATTGTAAAGCATTTTTAATGATTGGAGACTCGTGTTTTGATCAAGTAAAGGCCCTCGTACTCTATTGAGGCACGTTTTTTGGTTTGGCAGAGGTGACAAAAGTTTGTTGAGGCTGTGAATTTATATGGTAGATGTGATTTGCAGTAGGAGGTGTGAGTCTGCTCATGTTATGACGATTCTATTGCAAAGCGACTTTCTCTTGGAGTAGCCCAATTTTAATTTTGTCGCAGAGAGGAGGCTTGTCACTTTCTTTGACAATACATTTTAATCAAACTTTATACATTTATAAATTTTCCCCTAAAATATTTAGGGTTCAAGTTGCATAATGAAGTGGGTTGATGTTCCTTTGAAGTTGGTGCTAAAGAAATTATCCCACATTGGTAGAGTTGAGGATCTTTTTTCTAATTAAATAACATTTCAGTGCAATTGGGAGCAATTCTCACAAATTGAGAAGAGATTGTCGAATTGTGGAGATTTGTACATTCATTTGGTTTTTACGTGGTGTAGCAATCTACTACAAAGAGACAGTAAGGTGTTTAAATTTTTTCTCAAATATTTCAAATTCAGTCTTCTTTTTCCTAAGTAATATTTTTTGGATGTTGGAAACATAAATTTTGAAAGGTTGCATTTGATATTTTTTGGAAGTTTCAGTTTGTTGTATTTTTTCCTTTTGTTGTCATGGCTACTCTTGAGTTAGTTGAATTGTTAACCCCCCATAACTACCTTACCTAGAAGATGAAAATGCATAGATTTCTCTAATCTAAGGGTTTTTGGTCCACATTGAGTGATAACCAACCCACTCTTAGCAAGGAATATTAATTTTTTTCCCATAGAAAAAAGTGTGATGAATCTATGGGTTTGATAAAATTGAAAGTTTTTTATAGTCTCCTTTTTCATATTGAAGAGCGTGATACACATAAGGAGAGATGGGATAAGTTACAAAACTTGTTTGGTCAGGTTAGTGAGTTTTGTGCCTTACAACTAGAGGTAGAATTAATTTCTCTTTCCTCTGATGCATTCCCTTCCATTGATGATTTTCTAGTCAAGTTCAAATCTATGAGGTAATTGGCGAGATGTGGGAAGAGCAAAACTGAAAAGGAGTACATTTTTTTGATTCTATAGAAGCTTAGAGGCCCATTTGCAATCTTTTCTTCTACCTTCTACTCCACCATGGATGCCTTGGACAATGCATTCCAAATGCCTTCGTTTGAGACTTTCTGTGACTATTTGACAAGGGAGAAAGTAAAAATTTCCCAATTAGAGGGGGTCTCTATGAATCATGCATTAGTTGCACAAGGATCTTAGAGTAAAGGGAAGAAAAAACCTAAGCCTAATATAGAGTCCCATGAATCTTCCACCTCTTCAAAAGAGGACAAGCCTAAGAAGGAGAAGTCCAGTTGTGTGTATTGCAAGAAGAAAGGAAATTATGAACACCATTGTTATAGGAAGAAGATTGATGAGCTTTCACATCTTCTTCAAAAGAACAATATTCCATTTCCCTCATTTGTGACTCCTTCTATAGCCTCTCCATCTTCATCTGCATCATCATCCAATCCTACATAGTGAGGGAATGTAGGATTTGTAAGTGGTAAAGGAGATAAACACTACATGGGTAAAGGACATGCATTGGTGACTTATACAATTCATTCTAGTAATGATAGATGGTTTTTGGATTTAGGAGCATCTCAACACATGGGTTTTTCTCCCTATCCTTTTTTGGGTCTTCATCCTACTGATACTTCCAAGATTTTGTTGGGAGATATTAAAACTTTGGATGTTGCAGGGGTAGGCAATGTGGAGATTGGTGATGGTTGTTTTAGAGATGTAATGTGTATTCCTAATTTGCAAAAAAATCTATTGTCCATCTATCAGATTACTCATGGTGAGGTATCAAAGACTATTGAATTCATTGTAGATTTTGTTTTCATTCGAGAGGGTGATACTAGAAAAATCATTGTTGTTGGTAAATTTGATCATGAGTCTCATCTCTATGCCTTCTCTCATTTTTTTGTTGATGATGATTATGATCCTCGCACCCCTCTTGCTAGTGTTGAAAACAAATCCTCAGGAGAAATTGGTCACTTAAACTTTGGAGTTCTTCATACCCATGTTGATTCTTCTCATCTTGTTGCTTCAGAGGTTGGTTCTTCAACACATCAGGATATTTTTTATTTTTTAGATCTTTTTTTATTGGATGGGTATTTGGTAGGCATCTCATATTTTTGTGGAGTCTCATCTTATAGATTTGGGAGACATACTTGAGGGGATTTCTCTCCTCTTTGATGACATTTTTCATGTATTTGTTGATACATCTAGCTTGTCTTTGGAGATTGACATTGATGAGCCTTCACTTGATTTGTCCCTTTTTTTTTTGTTTTCTATTATGATTATGTGATGGACTATTCTATTTGGATACTTCCTTCCTCTTTTCAGTTGGACATGGAGTGGCTTCTACTAGTGGACTTGTTTCTTCCTAAGAGGAGCGGAGTTGCTTGTAGGCATTGGATCATCTTTTTTATTTCAGGCACATTTCATCAGCATTGGATCTTCTTCATTATGTGGGGGATATAATATCTCTTTTTTCCTTCCTATGGGGGGATCAATATACATGATGTATGTAGTACTTGGGGGTGTGATTGAGTCCTCCATCCATAAATCATTTTTTTTATTTTCTCTTTTTGAGAGGGGTTTTTCCCACAAGGTTTCTCTCCTTTTCTCTGATTGTGAGAGATTTTCTTTTTTGCATTGTAAATGGGTACCTAAAATGTTTGTGTAGCAAAGACCCATATTGCATCTTCATTTTGCATAATAATTCTCCCTAAGTTTTCACTTAAGGGGGGGTGTTAGTGTATGTAACATACCAACACTTAATGACGTAAAAATTTCTAATTATTCACCTTACGAGTAAATAAACTATGTAACAAGCCATTGCAATAAAGTTTTTTTCTTTATTAAGGCTATATGAACAAAGATGCATAAAATAATACAAATGGATTCCATTTCATTACAATAAATCATAAGTTACAACAATACAAGAATGTATACATTTACATACATAGCTCAATGAGCTTTAGAAAAAATAGTTGTAAGACGGTCCAAGATCCTTCCTTTCAAATCTTGGTTCTTCTGTCACCTGTTGAGGAGAAGAAGCATCACAGAAGTTCTTTTCTGCCAACCAAAGACTCTTACTGCGGTCCCCCACACATATATCATTTGATAGACAACCCATCCATTTCACGAAGATATTGGTAGACTAATCAATAACGACAACCAACTGGGCATAGTGTTGTGTCCTACATAACTAGAACTTGTAATCCCATAATCTCAAACTAGCATGTAATACTAGATCACAGTGAACTAATAGTGTAGTCTCAGTAGTCACACAATCTAGAGTGGAGTCTCTTAAATTCACACTACTTTGGCCAAAGTGTTACATTTAGTATTCCTATTGAGAGTCATCTATCACATACACTACTCAGGGTCGATTTTACTTAAGGCTATCTTAAACTATGCATAGGAATTTCCTTCAATGGATATTTTGTCACCCTAGATTAACCTATCATCATTTTAATCTACATGGAATGAACCTACTTAACAAGTAAGTACACAAGCTACCTCACATACTAGATTAACTATCCTAGATGTAAACACAAGCTTTCCTAGTTAAATCAATAACTTAGCTAAGTGTATCACAAGTGCCTCTTATGTTCAATCATTCCTAGTATATAATACCCATGATATACACCAAACTCCTATTATGGAGTACTTACAAGCACAACATAAAAACAACATAAAAAGCTTCAATTTCATTTTCAAAGACACTATAATATCTCTAATGCACACACTGGAAAAGACAACTCAAGAAATCATTGAAAACATATCATTCATAAGTAAATAAAAAAGAAGAAGAGATCATTATTCCTATTATCACTTATCCAAATAAATGATAGCAATGCAACCCTCTACGGCAATAGAAAACTTGATAAACAACTTTTCAAGAATGTCACAAATAAACTCTATCTCTTACATTGATAGCTTACTCCTCTCAAAAAATTCATCACAAACTAAATAGAACTCACTCCCTTTCTCTCTCACAATGTAAAATAGAGTATGGCTAGAAATGATACAAAATAAGGAATTGCAAAAGATGCAAAATCTTATGGAAGAATGTGTCCCTTCTAATGAAATGGATCAACTATTTATAGAGCAGCCTAGTAACCTCATAGCCTATATTTTAGGCATGTTAATGGAAAAAAATCTCTATGCAAAGCAACATATGAAACTCAACAAAAAGGTGGTGGCTTCCTAAGGTCATACTCAACAAAATAACCTACAAATTGACTTGCAGTATTGACAACAATTACAAGAATTATTCAATCTATGTTTGCTCAATTTGAATTGTCTCAAGAAATAGAAATATACACCAACTTGGTTTTAGAGGTGGCAAAAAATCCATCCTCTCTTTTTCTTGTTTGGTGGGGTTTCCTTTCCAAAAGAAACAGTCAATTACTAATTCATAACAACAAGCATCCATCGATTTGTTTTGAGGATGAGTTGACTAAGGAATTAAATATGTTTGAAAAAGTCATTGGCAGATATGTATAATAAGTCAAGGTTAATCTTATCAAATACGTCGGCCAATTGCATGCTTAATATCAACACATGACACCAACATCAAATGCAATACAAATGTATTATATCACGTGACAGTTTGAGTGATAATCAGTTTCACATAATAGTCATAAGCACCTTTCATATAACTTCTTAAAACATAGTCATTATTGTTGGTGTAATTAATTATTAATTACACTTTGCATAAGTTTACTTAGGCATATTTATTTCCTAGGTTTTAGGATCTCATCTTTATCTTATCGAGCTATCTTGTTGCTCAAGATAAGATTAGGTTTAGGAATCTTTGCTTTTATAAAGCAATTAATCTCTTGTAATTAATTGGTCTTTTCGAATATATCAAATTGCATGTTTTTATGCAATCTCTGCTTTTTCGTTTTCTTCTTCTGTGGAAGGAATATTTTGGTTTGCAATCAGATCTTGGCTAATCTAACATGGTATCAGAGCCTCGATTCGCAGCCCCTTCTCAGCATTTTCGGAGGAACACAGTGCAGAGCTCGTTCGAGGTCCCTCGAGGGTTTCAATCCTTGAGTACATTTATGCAGCGTCTTGGATCAGATCGGGGTTTTCCGTTGGATTCAGAGCGCTGGAAAAAGTCAGAAATGACTTTCGTTTTATTCATTTTCATCACCGATTGCCAGATCTGCGAGGGTTGTAAGATCGGTGATTTATCTGTTAGATCTGGGGGTCGCCTGATTTTCGGAGCACTTTGGGCCCAAACGGACCTCGCCGTTGGATTCGCAGCGCCCAAAAACCCCCATTTTCATATAAAGCAAGTCCGATTTGGACACAGTTGTCCGGAGAAGCAAAAAAAATTTCCCCGAGGGCCGTACGGCCCCCAGGTACGACTCCCGAGGCACAGATTTCGAGAAAAAAATCAAAAAAAATATTAAAAAATCAAGTTTTTTGGCCGAAGGTTTGCGCGGCCAGCACAAATGTGCAGTGCCGCCCGGCGGCCACCGGGCGGCCACCGCAGGACCACCGCCACCACATTCTGCCACCAGTCCGCCGCTTCCCCATTTCCGCCCCCGTGGGCTTTCACTGCGCAGACCAGGGTCATATTGGGGACCGAACCCCTCGCCTCAGCCCCCGTCGGGTAAAGCCCCGGGCCTGGTCCTATTGGCAACCGAGGGCTTCGGCCTTAGTCCCAGCGCGGCAGCCCCTGGTCCTACATACGACCAGGGGCCGAATATTTTTAGCCCCTGAGGGCTCTACATGGCTGAATCAGACCTTTTTGGAGCAGTTTCACGGAAACGATCATAACTTTCTCATACAGCGTCATTTTTTTGCAAATAAGATATCGTCGGAAAGCTGTTTCCGAGATCTACATAATGGTACTGGTTTGGTTTTCTGGTTTTTCCATTTTGATATTTTTTTCTGCCTCGGAAGTTAGATGTTGCTGTTTTCACTCCGGGACACATATCTTTTCACTCGCTTGTCCGATTTTCGCAATTTTTGCGGCATTGGAAAGCTGGTTTCGGCCTCTATGCAGATCTGAGGTCATTTCCAGAAAATGTATAACTTTTTTTAGGCATGCATTCATTTTTGTTTAGTGTGCTAGGTTTGCATTTTCATCTATGTTTCTGTAATTTTGCATTATCTCCTTATGCAATCATTGGGTATTGTAATAAACGAACTGATATAAAGTTCCATTAAGGGGGGTTATTGCATCCATATTTCATTTTGGTGACAACTCGCATGAGTTTGTCTGGTTTCCTGTTGTCTCTTTTTAGCCACATTCTTGTCTTGCTTGACACATATCAGATTCATCGGTTCACACTTCAGATTGAGAGCCTATGGTTAATGATCCACATTGGATCCATCTTAGTTTGAGGGCCATGTTTTTTTATGGTTATTGTTCCAGAGTCTATTTTTGGTACTCCTTCCCATGGAAGAGTTTCAGTCACAGTTTGACATCGGCATCGAGATACACAACTTCCAGATTTGTCATCATTATGGGTCCATTCATCTACTGTTGCTTACAGATTCCAGAGTTGATCTAGTTTGGAGTTTTCGAGTGTTCCGTGGCATCGGGTCTTCTGTTGCTTTAATCATGATTCCTTGAGTCAATCAGTGACTCTCATCCGGTTTCAGTAGTATACAGAAGAATATTTCCTTGCTTGCCTATATCAAGTTCCAGTGTTACTCTACAGAGTTCTTCCAGTGATTCTTCGCAGCAGTTCATCTCACTGAGGGGGGTTTCTCTCTCTTTACATTTGTACATGAGTACCTCATCAGGCCTTGTTGCCGGGACTCATATTTGCATAATAATTTACTTCTCCCTAAGTTGCACTTATGGGGGGGTGTTGGTGTAATTAATTATTAATTACTTTGCATAAGTTTACTTAGGCATATTTATTTCCTAGGTTTTAGGATCTCATCTTTATCTTATCGAGCTATCTTGTTGCTCAAGATAAGATTAGGTTTAGGAATCTTTGCTTTTATAAAGCAATTAATCTTTTGTAATTAATTGGTCTTTTTCGAATATATCAAATTGCATGTTTTTATGCAATCTCTGCTTTTTCGTTTTCTTCTTCTGTGGAAGGAATATTTTGGTTTGCAATCAGATCTTGGCTAATCTATCAATTATTGACAATTATCACCCTCCAATATCATGGTCATTATTGAATATAATCAGCCTATATAACTTGGCTTCTACTAAATAAATGATAGTTGATAAATAATATATATAATATTTTTAAATATATATATATATATATAATATCATTTATATATGTTTAAATATTGAATGTCTTGATTATTTGCTTGGGAATCACATTAGATTTCTTGAATAGATAAATCATATATTTTCTTTATGGAAGGAAAAGAATCATGTAGCTATTATTTCCTCATGAGTGTAATTATATACTCCACGTTAAGGAGAGTAACCTATGGGGGTCTAGAAGTACATTTATTTAATGATTGAAACCCTAGGTTAAGAATTAACCATTAAGTTGGAGTATATACTTGATTACCATTGGAACCAATAGGTTGAGAATAACCTACATGGATGGATTATGTAGTTGAGCTTTTACTTAGGTTTAGATTAACCTATACAATCAGACTGGTTGTTGATTATAGATTATATACAGAATTAGAGTATACTAAGGTTGAGACTCACCTATGTGGTTAAGTAGATCACTTGAGTTTCTGAGATACTATATGTTTAGAGATATAGGTGGGATTACTTGGTGAGTTAGAGTTGGTACTTAATTGGTTACTTACACACTCAATATGAAGTCATATTTTTGACAAGATTCTACTCTTTTGAATCACTCTTTTTACTAAGGAGATTACACTCTCAAATGGAATCATCTATTGATATGATTATTCTTCGATTGAGGTCATTCATTGATGTGGCTATAATCTTGATAAGAACCACTTATTAATGTGATATATTATTGAATGGAGTCAGTTATTTATAATATTTAGTCTATTATTAGATGAAGCTTATGTAGCTATACTTTAGATTATAAAGTTATACTTGGGATTGGATTGTCTTTTGAAGATAATAGCTTGTTTATGCAAGTTAATTTATAGACTAGAAAAGCTCATATGTTATATAGGTGGGATTGGAATATCCATTGAAAGGGGGGTGTAAAATTTAATTAGGATTTGTTGGTAAAGATACCATTATATTTTGTGAAAAAAGGAATAGGTTATTTCTGAGGTAACGGATTATATATGGAAGGAAATTATTACCAAAGCATAGTATATGAACGGTCATAATCTAAATCGAGCTAAAGAAGTGTATGGGAATAGGAAGATTGTCGCTCAAAATATTAGGTGACAATACCTTGGCCAAAGTGGTGTAAGTAGCCGTTGTTTACACTGTCAGTTCACTATGTTACTTTTATGCATTCTAGTTGAGGATTTTAATACTTGTAGGGGCACAACCATATGATTGGGTTCTGGTTTGCGGTACACAACAATAAGATCAGATAAGCTATTACTACGGGGTTTACCAACCAATCACTTCATCTAAGGGTAGGGCCATCTATCAAATGAGAGATGTATAGAGGATCACATTTGAATTTGTAGTTGGTAGAAAAATACTAAAGTGATGCTTCTCCTCATCAGATGGTGATTGGGGTTTGCAGATGTTTGTGCTAGTATTGGGGACAACTAGAGTGTATACACTAGGGAGTGGGTACATCTAAGATGTATGCAACAATGTGGCCACATCAGGACCAATTTGTGTATCTATTGTCATATGAAGCTTAGAAGAGATATGCATGTATCTTGTACCCATTTATATGGAAGGATATGATCTTGAATGATAAACTTGGGTTTACTCAATATGAAATCTATTTTTTGGAAAGAATTGTGAAATTACAATGGAATGCAATAGAAGTTTGGAAATAGTGTTATTTTAAATGTGCGTGTAATTTTCATTATGGAAAGGAAAAAAATTATTGCTATGTTATGGAATCATGGATCATTCACTTAATGTGAAAATTTTGGAATTTTATTGTGTAGACAACCGGGGCTGTTACAAAAGTGTCAAGACTTTGATTGTCAAGTCTTGATGCACTAGGTTCACTCATGGTTCATTGTATTTTGTCGTTACTCACAAAGGGATTTATGTAGGATATTTAATCACATGAACTTAACATATTAATGTTTCAAAAGGTATCATGACTGATTTGATCAAGTTTATTACTTATTTGATAAGATCAAAAGTTATTTCAAGAAGTTATTTCTAAATTATTTGATAAAAGTTGTTCACTACCACAAGTAATTTATCTTTTCTTAATATTTCTTTCTTATGATATTCCTTCATGTGCATGTTCTTCTGCATCATCTGATCAATTTTTTCCTCACTAAAAATAGCAACTTGATTTTTAATAGCACCTTCAAAATTATAGTTAAATTCTTTCAATACCATTTCTTCATCATACACCACAACATGATCAAAAATATGACCTATCAGTTGCTCTACTAGAGAAACATCCTCAAATATTAAATCCATAATATTCTTCCTAATATTTTCCATTTTATCTTTACACTATCAAATCAAGTCTCTTTTAGACCTCAGTTCTTTTATCTATATCTTTATTTGTGATATCTTTTTAGTTGTTACTATCCTTTACTGTATTGATAAACCATCATTTAGCTTTTCCATGGTTTGCATTGTGGATAGTTATACATCACTCTATTCCAACCTTTCTTTGCACTCATCCCTCAATTTAATTACCTTCTCTTTCCAATTTAGCATGTCATCCCAATTTGTATTGGCCAATTTTAGTGTGTTTGTAGCATCGTAAATTGTGACCCTTAAAAATTTCACACTATGTTTTTCCCCCCCTTAAATTATTGGACCTAATTGAACACCTAATTTCCTAAATTATGCATTCCATGACTCATTTAAACAATTACCAAAAAATTGAAAGTATAAAACAAATTCATTTATCTAATACTTTTCCCTTGACACCTACATTTTTGAAAAAAATGGTTGGGACACATACACCCTAGTATGAATTAGTCCTCCTATTTTGGCTAACTCCAAATTAGAATATATAGGTATCAAAACTTTATCATTTGTAATTCAGCTTTCCAATGTCGGCTATCGACATTCAATTTGTGGGAAATTAGAATAATTGCATATAAATACCTAGTTATTTCATCATTTCAAATCGAACAAAGGATCATCTAGAAAACTAAGAGAAATTATTATTGTCAAGAGAAATTCAAGAGAATTCAAGGATAGATTTGTGAACATTATTGCAGTAATTCAAGATCCAAGCATCATGTCAAATCATATGTGTGCTTATGATATCATCATTTGTGAAGGCTAACCCTTTTGTAGGTCTCCAAGAAATTCAAGCAAGCAAGATCCAAGACCTTGAGGAGATTTGTATGACTTCAGTCCTTCAAGGAATCCATTGAAGGGTGGTGAGTTGTAGTACTTTTTTGACTCGTCATTCCTTCCTATCATTTATCCTTTTATCATTGTAATTGTCATTGTGAATGTGTAAATACTAACATGGTGTTTGACCATGGAAATCCCCTAAATATTACAAAAATTTCTCTCTCATTGAATGTGAGAGTTTTAGGTTTTAAGGAGATTAGAGGAAGTGCTAAGATCAATCATCCATTATTACATTCAAAACCCTTCCTCTTGACAACTCAGAAAAAATCACTTAAAGAATTATCTGATAGTGATCTGATAAATTTTCAAGTGAAAATGAAAAGCTTTGATCTAGCACAAAAGGGCTACGAAAATAGATCTAATATATCTCTAAAAAGACACATACACCCTATGGTGAATTAGTCCTTGGTGCAGGAGCACCTTGTCCTCAAAATATTCAAAAGGAAAAAGAATTGCAAAATTTCCATTTTTCATTGTAAAGCATTGTAAAAGGTCATAAATGGTGTATTTGAAGTGTCAAATAGGTCTTCAAGAGGTTTATTATGTAATTTGGCAAAATATTGCTAAGAATGTGAAAGTTGTCAATAATGAAAAAAAGAGCAAAATTGGGAAAAATTAGGAAATTGAAAGGTTTTGGTCAATTGGAAACTGAAAAGGCAGTTGTATAACTATTGTAATCATCTTTACAAAGCATGAAAAGGTAAGGGAGAGATGATACTTTGTAATTTTTGAAATCATTTTGAATAAAAAGAGCCTTGTTTTGTCAAAACAACGTTTGCTTTGATAAATTCAAGTCTTTGTACAACCTGTTCTACACTATAAGGCCTTGAATTTTATTATCTATGGTAGTTTGGTGGTTTAGCATTCTATTTAAACTTATTTTAGAGGAATCTTATTGAGTTTTTGTTATGCTTAAGTCTTTTTACAAAGAATAGTTAGTAACCCTTCATTCAAGGGTTTGAGGGTCTAAGGAGTTTAAAAGCCACCATTCCACCAATGGAGGCTTAGTGCATTGGTGGAATGGAATAAGAAAAAGTGTGAGTTAATTTGTGTGTATTGGCAGCATAGGGAAAATCATATTTGCAAAGTTTTGATGCTGCTCTTGACAGAATTTTTGTGATTTCTTCCTTGAAGTTGATGAATACAAGTATGATAATGGAGAGCCAACATGTATACAGCCTTGGTGTTGGAAAGATAACTTGGGAAGACATAATAAACCATGTTTTAGGAGGTGGTAGGTATTTTTTAGGTTTGCAACATACACTTTCAATAAACCCTCATATATTTTGTGTTGAAAAGCCTAAAATTAAGGGTTTTGTGGAATAACATCTATTTGAGCTTTTCAGCCTCTAAAAATTGATGAAACTTAAGTTTTGTGAGTGGATGAAATAATTTTTGAGGAAATTTAGTGTTTTTGTGAAGATTAAAGACCACTTCATGTGTAGATTTTGGCTAACTGGGTGTAGTTTCATATGGATAGCCTATTGGTTTTCAAATATTTTCTAAAATAAGTGCTAGTGTCTTTGAAGTATGTTATTATTGGTTGTAATGGGTCCCTTGAACAATAAATTTCTTAAGGAGTTTCTATAAATATTTCTTAATATACCCGCTTTTGTGATGTTGCTCTGCTACTAGAAGATTGGTGATTGAATGCTTGAAACTGTGTTACTGATGGAACATTGATTTGGATGATTAAATCTGTCTAGAATCTAATAGAGTAAAGGTGTTAAATGTTGGCATATGGCTTGGGGAGATTGTTGACATATGGCTTTTGGTGTTGTCATTGATGACAACTAGAGCCATTATTGTGGTCTACAGATCAAAATCTGGTCATACCGGCAGGCAAAGTCGAGAACAATGTGTTGCGAACAGAAAGCATGAAGAATAGGGTATCCGATTAGTTAGTCAATTTGTATGCTTCATTGGATCATTAGTTTGAGTTGTGGATCCCCAAGATAGGTTGTTAAGCATATATGTTATCTTATTGTTAAGTTTTGTGGTATTGCATTAATCGGTGTATGAGTTAGAAGATCCAAAAGGATTTTTTTCTATTTATTAACTCTTTGTGGCCGACCTAGTGAATGTACTGTGTCATGGATGTATAAGGAGTAATTGTTAAATTGTTTCTTGTGTTGGTTATTTTGTTTTGGGTCCTAGCTATGATTTGGCTAACTTGTGTTGGTGCACATCATAAATTGTTCATGATATGATCCAACATATGGAGAGTATTTTGTATTTTATTTGAAGCTGACATATAACGGTTGAATTCTTACTAGCGGATATATATGCAAGTTCGGGCAATTCATTTTGTGTACATGATGTGTGTGTAACTGTGTGCATAGAGAGAAGTTGTGTGTGTGAATATCAAAATATCAGTTGAGTGAATTTTGCTTAAGAGGATTTTGTGAAGTGAATTAAGACAGAGCAAAGTGAAGTGCAGAATTGGATAGAAGGTCCAGAATTTGATTTATGTGCTTCACCAAAACTGAATCCAGGAATTTGTAGATGTTATCTTTTTAGTTCAATCTTTTGTTGTAATCACAAACATTTTTTAAGGCAACGAGCCTTCCTTATTTTGAGTAGTGAGCTCTAGGCAGTGTGCCTAAATGCATGTGCATTCCTTTTTTCTTCATACTTTTAATAGAGTATACATTGTGGATTAATCTCCACTGTGGTTTTTCCCCTAACATGGTTTCCACGTAAAAATCTTGGTGTTATGGTGCTTTGATTGTTTCTTTAATGTGCTTACATGTTTATTTCAATTTAAATGTTGTGAATGGTTTATGATCCATATTGAAGTTTAAATATTGCTATTGATAGTTTAAGGTCTGGATCAAAATTCAAAATATTGTGGAACATTGATTCACCCCCCCTCTCAGTGTTCCTTGAGTCCAACAATTGGTATCAGAGCAGGTTCCTCTTTAGAAATTTTAATAGCTTGAGGTGGATCTTGAAATACAATGGACTCTGGTGGTCTTCAACAACAACTTATGGTGGCACTTGATGATCTTGATCAGTCTAAAGCAGAAGTCATGGAATTAAAAGAAAATCTTATGGATGCCAAAAAATTCATTCAATCATTGAAGGATAAAATCAATGAGTCAAGAGAAAAGAGGAAGGAATTTTGTGATCAGCTGAAGCAAAAAGAGAATAAAAGCTTGGAAGATGTTCACCTGAATCAGACCCTAAAAGAAATATTTGAAGAATGTGGAAAGCTTGCTAGGGACAATGCTACTCTAAAGCTTGAGATGGAATCTGTGGCGATGAAGCTAACTAAGGAAATCAAAGAAAGGAAGAAGAATGAGGAAAATCTAGCTCAGTCTTTAAGAGAAAAAATTGAAGAATGCAACAGAGTTAATAGTGGATTCGTTCAACTGGAAATTGAATTGCAAAAATTCAGAAATAATGAACAAGAGCTTGAAAGACAAATAGTTATTCTCAAAGATGAACTCACTACTGTAAATGAATACAAGGAAAAGTTTAGGATCAGTTATGCTAAGCTTGATGAGCTGACTAAAGGACAGAAGGCTGCAAATGATAAGCGAGGTCTTGGATATGAGAATGAAGAAAGCTACGGATCTGAACTCAAGGATCCTAGACAAAGAAATTAGATGAACAAAGGTAGAAGATATCTGGTAAGACAACCCAATGCTCAAAATTTTAATGGTTACTGCTTTTCTTTTAATAAATTTGATCAAAGGACTTCTTAGTGTAGAAGTAAAATAAATTCAAACAGTCCATCATTTCCCAGTCAGTGTTTTAGTTGCAATAAGTTTGGCCATAAGTCAATTGAATGCAAAAGTATGTGTTAGTGTAATTAATTTAATTATTACACTAGCATAAGTTAACTTAGGTCATGCATCATTTAGTCCTAGGTTAGATTTTAATAAATCATTTAATAAATGGGATAATATTCCCTTTCTTGTTTGTGGGATAAGATTCCTTCTAGAAGATGAGTTGTCCTTCTAGAACTTATCTCAACATTTAATAATTTTCTAGATAGGGTTCACATTTGTTAGTTCAAGACAAATGGCAACATCTCATGCATCTTAGGTTTTCTCTCTTGCCTATATAATCAAGAAACTTGTTCATTTGTAACATATCAATATCATATCAATTAATCATATCAATAGAATCTCTATTGTGCATGCCTAGTTGCAACACTTTATTTGTGGTTGATCATCTTTCTTGGAAAAGGTCCTCCATTGAAGACTGTAGCTTTAGGGACCCTATGCATCCATAATCTCAACATGGTATTAGAGCTTGTCCAGTGAAATGCCAACCCTTGATCAAGAAAGTTGGTGTGCGAGATTCTTTGCAGGCTTGGGTTTCCATTGCAAGCTTCTTGATTCCACCTAGGGACCAAGCTGATTTCTGAAGCAGATAGAGTCAGATCCAAGCTCACCATTGTCTTCAGAAGGCCTCAAAACCCTAGGATCGCCTACCCATTCATCAAAATTGGATTCATTAACCTAGGAGCCATCAAAGGGTTACAGAGTACTAGGGGGTGTGTCACATCATCGGCCATCTTCATTCACCGGCCCAAGCTCCCTCCTACCGCTGACCATTGCTGACTAGTCATCCCTATCTGTTGTGCTTTCTTTTCATCACTAGGTGTTGTGCTCATTGATGTCATCCATCACTATACACTGTTGGTTGATGCCAACGCCAACGGAGCTCATCCAGTGGCACCACTGAGTTCTACCACCCCGCCACCACTTCTGGTGGCACCTTCTTCTTTTTTCCTATGTTTTCACTATAGTCATATTGGAGACTAAGTGCTAGTGCCTAGGGGGCTTACATTTTGACCCTCGTTAGCCTGCTAAGTGCCTCATATAGTCCTTTTTTTTGTTTTATCATAACTTTCACCCACTGTGTCAATAATTGACAAATGAGATACCGTCAGAAAGGTAATTCAGTCTACTTTCCAATGGTGACATCCATTCTATGAAATTTTTCTTGAAAAATTATTTGTAGTCAACTGAAGTCAACCCTCCACTTTGGACTTAACAACCAATATCTTCACATCAAATTGTCGAAATCCAAAAATTCTAGCAGCATTCGGGAGATATTTCAGTTCTTTTTTTCATCAGTCCACTCACTTTCTTGGATTTCAGTTCCAGGTATCTTCTATTGGTTTTTTGCAATTTGGTGCATTTTCCTAATTCCTAGGACATCCTGACACTTGAAGAATAATTTCTTGATTTCAAAGGCATATTCTCACTTGCATATCTATTTGGAAGCTTCTATTTTCTGTTGGAGGTCATTTGTCTTTGTATTTTTTGGAGAAAGTTCATTATGTGGTTTGCATATTACTCTCCTTCTTTGGTTATGTTGCAAAAGGGTAACTATAAACAATGTCAATATGGGATCAACCACCATCTCCAATCACTTGATTTGTTGCCTCATTTGTATGATATAGTTCCCCATCCAAGTGAAGGTATTCATGAATTTGCTTGGATTTGCAGCAGATACACTATCTTGGAGATCATTGCTATGCAAGTTGATTGTGATGTTTTGAATTATATTGATCATTGTGATTGTCCTCACATCATTTGGACTAAGCTTTGGGAGCTATATGGAGATTCAAATACTCCACCATTTCCCGATGGTCATGATTCATAATGTCATTCTTCAAATCAGGTACTGTATACACATAAAAATGGTCATGTTTATAATCCTGGCAATTAATTAAATATTTATTATTTAATTAATTTTTCTAAAAATCCTCTACATATGATTAAATTTAATTAATTTAATTATATTGTTCATTCATCTTATTTCTTCTTTCATAATTAAATAAATTTATTTTATTTAATTATTTTCATATGTCCACTTAATTAATTAAATAAATACATTTTATTTATTTAAATTAATTATCATTGTTTGAATTTAAATTAAATCTTTTGATTTAATTAAGTTTAAATATTTCTCTTTCTTCTATTTTAAATTCTTCTTCTAATTAATTAAATATTTCATTTAATTAATTTCATAAAAGTGATTTAATTAAATAAATCTTATTTAATTAAAGATCTTATGCTTTCTTTTAAATCACAACTAGATATTAAAATCTTTTGTTTTCTTTTCATATCATAATTAAATATTTTATTTAAATATGAGATCTTCTACTTTCTTCAAAAAATCCTGATTAAAGCTTTCTTCTTATCACAAACTTTCTTCTGCTTTAAAAGCTTAATTAAATATTTCATTTAATTAAAAAAAGCTGAATGTCATCCACAAATAAATAATTGAATTTTTAATTCATTATTTAACAGCTTTTAAATCTTTCTTTTATCTTTTTAAAGAAAGATGATTTCTTATCTTCTTATCTTTTCATCTTTCATAAAAATAGAAAAATCTTGTTTTCAGGTTTTCTTCTATTTTCTCTTAAGTTTCATCTATCTTCAGCCATTCGATCTGCCAGGAATTATCACAACTGTTAATCAAGACAGCCAATCAGAATCCTTTGGAAAACTCTATAAATACCTGTGTGAATCTAAGCATTGGTAATAGGCAATTAATTAGAGTATATGCATTTAATTCATTTAGCATTCTAGTATCATAGCATCATGTTTATTTCAATCATCTTAGTTCAATTCCATATCATGGCTTAATCTTGCATCATGCATCATATTTAAATCTCGTTCTTGAGGAAGACATTTCGTTGAGCCTAGCACATAAATCTGAGAGCAAAAGATGGAATCAACAAAAACACTGAAGATAGAGGACAATAGGACGACAATCAAAACAAAATATTGAGTTTGCATCTCCTTATCTTTTATTTTCTGTTTTGAATATAATGTCTTATTGATGTGCTTGAATAGTATTTATTTTATTTCATTATTATGCATATTTTCGATCACACATTTTTGGCACCCATCGTGGGGCCTATGCCCCCATTTTAGACTTTTTTCTTGTAGGTTTTCTTGTAGGTTTTCTAACATTCGGCAGCGCGTCTGGAAGATTCAAAAATTTTCTGTTTTGCAGGTACTTTAGCGCATATGAAGACTGTTTCTGTGCATTGGGGAAGTTTTGAAGAGCATTTAGAGAACATAATGGCACATATGGGGATTTCTGAAGAGCATTTAGGAGTTTAGTTAGCGCATAAAGGTTATGTTCCTGTGCATTTGGTCTTTGTTCTTGCGCATTTGGGTTCTGTTTTTACGCATCTAGGTTATATTATTGCGCATTTGAGTTCTATTCTTGTGCATCTAGGTTATTTTCTCGCGCATATGAGTTATTTTTCTACGCATATATTGTATGTTTCGGCGCATCCGGGTTTTAACAAAGATTCTAAGTCTGACGCCTTCCGCAGACAGAATTCCTTTCTTTTACTTGCTAGTTTTAAAATGTATCAATCTAGGGTAGCCACCACATCTTTATCATGCAGTTAAAAATGAACCCCATGTCTGTTGTGAAGCAAAATCTTCACTTAGATTAAATCATTTTTTTATTTTGGTGCATCTAAAATGAATCTGTCTACTCTTTTTGACTGTGTTTGAAAGTGGTAGGTGACTATGCTCTCACCCTGTGCAAACTAGGTGATCAAAAAGCCAGACCCACTTTTCCCTATGTAACCTTGACTTGATAATCGAAGTATCCTCTCCCCTTGCGTACTTGTGCAATCCTGGGTGTAAGAGAAATGGTTATTGACTCTATAAATTGGGCCTTCCTGGGGATTTCATCACCTCAACGTGACTCAAACTAGCAACGGAGCTAAGGCCAAGTTACCCACGACCGGTATATAAATGTAAACCTTAAGGGAAAACCTAAGGTTGCTTGTGCGGATGTGTCATACGAACGGAGTTGTACTCCCTTAAACCCTGTTGAGCTTAACCTCTTCAGGCTGGAGTGCCACCTTAATGGTGATTAATCTCTTGCCCCATGTATGGCCACTCGAACGGGGGTCCCAAATTAAAAGCCATTGTTTAGAAAGCCAAAAACTTTCTATTTGCTAGTCCAGCACCAGTCGGTGTGAAGCCTTCCACACTTTCATAGTATTTAGTAGAGGTGATCAATCTGCCATGGGAGTTTCATGGGGGTTGGAAGCTTGTTTGGCCTGAGAAGAGAGTGCACTGTAAGGGGGAGCCCATGCAGCCAAGCTTCTAAATTCACACGCTACTAATATGCGGTTGGGGAAACCCACGTGGAATCTAGCGGATATTGTCCTGGCCTAACTTAAGTTGTGCTTGTCTTATTTTGTGCTTGGTTACGATCAACCTAAAATCAGACTGTTTGTTGTGTTTTCCAAGAACATTAATTCAGATAAAGGATCATCCAAAATGAATATGAAAAACTTTAGTTGAAAATTTTCAAAACTGGTCAAAAATTGTCTTTGGAAAACTGTTTTAGCGCATCTAGGAAAAACTGTAGCACATATATAATCTATTCTAGCGCATCCACTACCTGGTTCAACGCATCTGAGTCATTTTTCAGTGCATTTAGGGACTGTTTTAGCGTATGTGCTTCTTGGTTTAGCACATATAAGGTCTGTTTCTGCGCATTCAAGGTATTCTGTAGCGCATTTAACTTTTTCTCCAACACATATACCTTTTTCTGCAGCGTATTTAGGGAACAGAATAGCACTTTTAGGTTTTTGTCAAAATTTTACACAGACCCAAATTTCTAACATTTCTCTCCCATGTTGAGGAAGTGGAAATCAACCAAGTTTGTCAAGAAATCAGTCTTCAATAGGATCAAGAAACCCAAAACGAACTTAAGTTACAAGGAAACCTTAGACCGCAGAGAATTTTTGTATAAGAGTTGACACGTCTTGCTTCATTATCGCAAATTTCTTCATAGATACCAAGACTACGTCAGAGGATTCACTGACGACTACGCTGTAGAACCTTTAGCTACTCAAGCTTATTATCAAAGGTTAGCTCTATCTCAACATCACAATCTTAATCAACCTCTTGAGTTTGAGAATATACCACAACCTTCAATTGAATATTCAACGCATTCTAGTCAAATCCTTCAGTGACCTTCAATAGATTTGCAAATCTTTTCAAAAAACAGGGATTGAAACTTTAGGAGTACACCTCACAAGAAAATTTTTGGATTATTGATTCAACTTCCCTCAAAATAGGAATCTGATATCCTTCGTCTTTGGAAGCCACAATCAAGAATTTGAAACATCTTTGATCATATCATAGGATTCCTTTCATATGCCTGTTTTTACAAGATCTCAATACAACAAACTAGGAGAAGAGTCTCAACGAGAGGGCCATACCCATAACATTCAAGAAGAAGGTGAACGTGGTAATCCTCATTATAGTGTGAATCGCAACCCTCTTTTCAGTGACGACAATATGGATAATAGAGAAATAAACCCATTTCATAAATACAAAAACATGAACAAAACTCATGTCGATAGTGATGATGAGTAAGAGGAAGAACTTCACATTAGAGAAGCTGAAGAAGACCTCAAGTTTCTTAAAGCCATAGAAAAGATCCTACAACGTGACAAAGAAAAGTATTTTCTCTTCCTAGCTGATCAAGGAGCTAAACTGCCTAAGGATTTTGATACTGAGAAATTAAAGAGCAAAGAAGAAGAAACATCCCCATCCGATCTTACTGTTCTTACTCAACAATTTAAGGCACTCCAAGGACAAATCAAAGAGTTACAAGGGGGGAACACAACAAATAAATACACTCTTGATGATATATGTCCTTATCCTTTTGATAGAAGTCTCAATATGATTCCATTTCCCAAACACTATGAAATTCCCAAATTTGATCGTTATAATGGGAAATCGGATCCAATTGATCACGTTAGAGACTTCCGAAACATGACTTTAGAATTTGCACATGAAGACACTTACTTGATGCGTTTGTTCCCCAGGAGTCTTGGAAGTCACTCTATGGAATGGCTATCAAAAATCACACCTCCTATCTAAACATTTGAGGAATTGATCAATTTGTTCATAACACAATACTCCTACAACATCCAAGACCAAATCACCATGATTGATCTTTGCAAGGTTGCACAAAAACCTGGTGAACCTTTCACTACCTTTCTTCAAAGATGGAGGATAATGTTTCTAGGTATCCATGTCATGTTCCTGAAAAGGAAAAAATGGTTACTTTCATCAATAGCCTAAATTCAGAAATGAGCTATCCCTTAAATCTACATTGTCCATCTTCCTTTGAGAAATTGATTGAGGATGCCATCACCATTGAAGGCGCTTTGGTCAAAAGAGGGATAATAAAACTTGACAAGGACAATCCTAGCTCATCTAACCATTATAAAAATCAAGACAAGTCTAAGTTTTGGACTCGCAACAAAAACATTGTAAACGATGGTGTTGTAGATGCAAATCATGTCTCGACTAAGCCGTTTGTTCTAAATACTCCAAATACTCCTCATAACAATAATTACAACAATGTCAATTCTGTCACGAATCAAGGAAACAATCCTCCCCCTCCAAAGAACAACATGAGTCAAAATCCTACTCCCAATCAGAGGACTGTCAACAATCAAAATTATCATGGAAACAACAACAACAACAACACCTTAGGGGATACCTCAAACACGAACCCACAACACTTTTCATTCTTCTCTAGTAGAAGAACTTTTACTCCACTAGGACAATCCTTGGAATCTACTTTCAAAGAGGTTATGGAAAAAAATGCCCTTACTTTACCACCTCAACACAATTATGAACCTAGTGTAAAACCTCCATCATGGAATGAAGCTTATTATTGTGACTATCATAGGTGGAGAGGTCATCGTACAAACAACTGTCAAGCTTTGAAGCATGCTATTCAAGACCTAATTGACAATGGCACTATCACAATAGGACAACAAAAATCCAATGAAGATCACCAAGAATTTCGAAATCCTTTTCCAAATTATCAAAAGGGAGAGACTTCTGATAAAAATGTGAATCAAATCGATGACACGGTAATCTGTCACCTCTATACAGATGATGAGCGGATCAATGTTATAAAAATCAAGGAGAAGATAGACTATGGGCAAGTTAATGTCACAACAAGAGCACAAGCTAAAGTTGTCTTGAAAGGTGCCTCTTCAAAATCCACTGAGCCATTCCCTCAACAACAATATGATTTAGTTAACCAACTTTGAAAAACTCCGGCTCAAATTTCCATTTTAGAACTCCTAAAGATTTCCCTTGCACATAAGGAAATTTTAGAGAAGGCCTTTTTTGAAACAACTGTATCCATGTATTTGGATGTGAACCGATTTCAAGCCATGGTAGGACACTTGTCCTCACCCACATGTATTTCATTCTCTAACAAAGATGATGTTTCCATGACTCATCCCCACAATTCATCATTATACTTAGAGGTCATGATCCATAAGTTCCGTGTAAAACATGTTCTAATAGATGGAGGGGTTGGTTTGAATATATGTACCTTGAAGTTGGTCCAAGCTTTAGGATTTTCTGAAGACTCCATTGATCCTAGAAGAAAGATTACTATTAAAGCCTATGATGATGAGGAAAGAATGTCTAAAGGTCTAATCATGCTACCAATCAGAGTGGGACCTGTTATCAAAAATACCTTTTGTCAAGTATTAGAACAGGATCTGGCATATAACATCTTGTTGGGTCGTCCTTGGATCCATGAAATGTAAGCTATTCCATCCACGTACCATCAATGTCTTAAGTTTCCATATGACAGACAGGAAATCACTATATCAGCTGATAATTCAAACACCCAAACTTGTGCCAACATCAAAGCTAGTCAAGATACTCTAGTTCCAAACAATCGAGAAGCAATTGTTAATACTTCTCCTAAGAATGATACACAAATCAGTCAATTAGCCAAAAGCTTTGACAAGAAACTGTAGTTCAAGGAAAGTGGAGTTGGGGAATATTCTCTCTATCTTGCTAATCTACCTACATCACCTTGATCACATGGACAACCTTCTATTACACAACAACAGATATCAGTGGCATCAACATCAACACAACTACAAACAGAGTCAACTACCAAGTTCAATGGATAATTCATCAAAGAAAAGTTCCCCATGGGAGATCCTGAGGATACAATAATTCTAAATTGGCTTTATAAGGATGAAGATGAAATAGTTCTAAATGTCACCTTACCAGCTGACAGATATGGGAAAGGGTATTCCATCATGTAGAAGATGGGCTATGAAAATGGCCCTATTGGAAAAAGAAAAGAAGGTGTAGTTGAGCCTATCCATCTTCCAGGGCTTGCTGCATATGATAAAATTGGACTAGGCTATGACTCTACTCAATTCAACCAATCACAGGGGAATGTCTTTACATTACAAGAAGGTTCTGATAAGGAGGCATGTTTGGCATCAATCTTGAATTTCATAGAAAATAACTCTGATACAGATTCTGCTGAATATGAATGGGATACCATCCATGATGATGAATTTTGGAGAGACAAAGAGGTAGATGTCATACACAAGTATACACCAACTTTAATCAAAGGAGAAGGTTCAGGGTCCCAACCACAAGAATCTGAACTACAAAGCAACTATGAGTCTTGTGATACTGAGTGGATTTTAATGAACAAGACTATCAGGAGAATAGTACCATCATTGATCTACCTCATACCTTGGATCCTACCGATAACTCTGTTTTGACCCTAACCATCACCGATTTCACATGACCAAATGACTTGTTACCTTTAATCCATCCTGATCTCATTGACTGGGATCTAACTGAACCTATTGATATACCTATTTTTCCAAATGACGAAGCTATCATAAACTTCCTTTCCGTAGATGATGCAAATGATTGTTCCACTAGCAATTTTTGGCACAAAGTCTTTAATCAGGAGAGTGTCAAGTCTCCTAGCTGCAAAAATGAAAATAAAAAAGAATGATCTAGTGGTGAAAACCAGAATCTGGTAGTACTAGATCTACCAAAAGATAAAATAAAGAGCGTATCAGATGGTGAAAACCTTTTTAAGGCACCAGCTGATGGAAAATTTGACACTCTCCTGGAGCATTATCATGAGCGATCACCCATTTTGATCGAGCCTACAAAGGAAATCAATATTGAAACTACAGATAATCCAAGGATTCTACAGATAGCTGAATCAATGACAGATAATGAAATCCCAGGTTTCATGAACTTTCTCAAAGAAAATCAAGTCAATTTTGCTTGGTCTTATGCAGACATGCCAGGTCTTGATCCTGATCTCATAATGCATCATTTGTCTATTAAACCTGGAGCTAAACTAGTGAAACAAAAACTCAGAAAGATGCATCCTCACGTTGCATTACTAGTTAAAGAAGAACTCAAGAAACTTCTAGATGCAGGATTTATAAGATCAACTGCCTATGCAGAATGGATCTCCAATATTGTCTCAGTAGCAAAGCTAGATAAACGCATTAGAGTGTGCACTGATTTCAGAGATCTTAACAAGGCCTGCCCTAAGGATGATTTTCCGCTTCCAAGCATTGACACTATAGTTGATTTAATAGCTGGCCATGCCATGTATTCATTAATGGATGGTTTCTCTGGTTACAACCAAATCAAGATTGCACCAGAAGACCAAGAGAAAACAACTTTCACTTTTCTGTGGGGAATGTACTGTTGGAATGTCATGCCTTTCGGTCTAAAGAATGCTAGGGCTACCTATCAAAGAGCTATGACTACGATATTTCATGACATGATGCACACATTCATGGAAGATTATGTAGATGACATATTGGCAAAATCATACACCAGAGAAGGAAACCTAGAAATATTATCCAAAATATTTACCAGATTGGAAAAATTCAAAGTTCGTCTAAATCCCAAGAAATGTGTTTTTGGGGTCACATCTGGAAAACTTTTATGATATATTGTTTCAGAAAAGGGAATTGAAGTAGATCCTACTAAAGTTCAGGCAATCATGGAGATGCCTCCCCCAAAGAACATCAGTCAGTTGAGATCATTACAAGGGCGACTTTAGTCCATAAGAAGATTCATTGCACAATTGGCTGACAAAAGTCTATCGTTCACACATCTCCTGCATAAGAATGTTCCTTTTAGATGGGACGACAAATGTGAAATGGCATTTCAACAAATCAAGCAGTACCTGATGAACCCACCAGTTCTAGTACCACCGAATCTAGACAAACCATTGATCTTGTACATTGCCACAACAGAGACATCCTTAGGGGCATTGCTAGCACAAGAAGACCATACAGGAAAAGAACAAGCAATATATTATATCAGTCAAACATTGACAGGACATGAACTCAACTGCACTTTCATTGAGAAGGCTTGCCTAGCAGTAGTCTTTGCTTCACAAAAAATTTGACACTATATGTTAACGCATACGATTAATCTTGTTGCAAAGATTGATCCACTTAAGTATCTGTTAAGCAAAGCTACGTTGACAGGAAGGTTAGCAAAATGGGTCATGATTCTAAGTGAGTTTGACATACACTATGTTGATCGCAAAGCAATCAAGGGACAAGTTATCGCTGATCAACTAGTAGATGCTCCCCTACAAGCAAAGTACCCCTTGCACATTGAATTTCTAGATGTCGATGTTTTCACTGCAGAATCTAAGCAGCTATGGTCCTTATACTTTGATGGTTCTTTTACTCAACATGGATCGGGGGCAGACATTCTCTTTGTCACCCCTCAAGGACATACCATTCCTCGGTCTTATAGGCTAATGTTTCCATGCACCAATAACATAGCTGAATATGAAGCACTAATCACTGAACTAAAGACAACATTGGAATGGAGGATTACCGAGCTACAAGTTTATGGTGACTCACAGTTAGTCATTAACCAAATCAATGATGATTATCAGACTAAAGATGACAAATTGTTGCCATACAAAAAGATGATCGATGACTTCAAGAAGTACTTTGTGGACATCTAGTTCACACAAATTCCAAGGCTTGATAACAAAGCAGCTGACACTATGGCTATGATCGCATCATTAGTACAACTCCCAGAAAAATAGACTCACTATGAATTTCTCGTGGAACAATTATTTACACCTGCTTATGACACATCCGAAAGCCAAATTATCTGCCACTTGGTAGGATCCGATTCGCCCTGGTATGGTAAGATTTATGCCTACCTAAAAGATGACATTTTACCACCTGACTTATCTCGTAACCAAAAACGTAACTTTATCCAACAATCCTCTCGCTATACCCTTATCGCTAATACCCTTTATCGTCATGGTCTTGATGGTACTTTACTTCGATGTCTTGAACGTGATGAATCCGACAAAGCTTTACAAGAAGTTCATGGGGGCATTTTTGGTACTCATTCAAGTGGACAAACTTTATCCAAGAAATTGATTAGAATGGGTTATTACTAGCCTACAATGGAGAGGGAATCATTCACTTTTGTTAAAACATGCTTAAAATGTCAGATTCATGGGAATCTTATTCATGCTCCAGCACAAGAACTACACTCATTCACACCAACCTGGCCATATTCCCAATGGGGGTTAGATCTAGTAGGAAAAATTCATCCTTCATCTTCAAATGGGCATAAGTTCATCATCACGGCAACATAATATTTCACTAAGTGGATTGAGGCGGTACCTCTCTCTAAAGTCACTGGAAAACAAATTTCATCCTTTATACTCAACTACATTATTTGTTGGTATGGTATTCCTAATGCCATTATTACAGATAATGGTCGACCTTTCAAGAATCAGGACGTTGATGAACTTTGTGAAAGATTCCATATTCAGCACAGATATTCAACACCTTACTATCCACAAGGGAATGGCCAAGTAGAGGCCTCAAACAAGACTATACTAAAGATTTTGAAGAAGACTGTAAATGATTCAGGGAAAGATTGGCATGTTCAACTCAATCCTGCCTTGTGGGATTACAGAACTAGTATCTGAACGCTAATGGGAGCAACACCCTATGCTCTGGTCTATGGAGCAGAAGCCATATTGCCTTTAGAGGTTGAAATACCATCACTCAGAGTATCACTAAAAGGTCTCATAACCGATGATGAATACAAAGTTTCTCGACTACAAGAGTTAGAACTTCTAGATAAAAAGAGACAGAGAGCAGCTGATCATTTGAAAGCATACCAACAGATGATGTCTCGCAGCTATAATCATAAAGTAAAGCCACGTACCTTTTAGGTGGGTGATCTAGTGTTAAAAGAGAACCCACACAATCAACAAGACAGAGAAAATAAAGGTAAATTTGAATCGAATTGGCTAGGACCTTATGTGGTTAGTGCAGTCTACAGTTCTAGAGCCTACAAGTTATCAACGCCAGAAGGGGACCTGTTTGACGAACCCATCAACATCATGCATCTCAAGAAATATTATGTTTAAGTCAACTATCATCATCCAGAAATTTTTTTGAAGAAATACAAAAAAATTAGAAAAAGTCCTAAAGAAATACAAAAATATCAGAAAAAGTCCTAAAGAAATACAAAAAAAAAATTAGAAAAGGGAAAAAAATTCAAAAGCTAGAAAAGAAAAAAATTCAAAAAACAGTAGAAAAAGTCCTGAAAAAATTCAAAAAAAGCAGCAAATGTCATAGGGTGAAAACCTGGCAAACAGGCAGTCTATTGACAAAAAATACAAAAAAATCAAAAAGAAATCAGAAAAAATGCAATAAACACAAATAGTGAAAATCTGGCAAACAGACGCTATCTATACCTCTCCATCTATTAGTTCCTATTTTGCACTTTGACTTTTTCAGTTTTCTTTTTTTCGCATCTTTTTCCGCATCTTAGGGTTATAGTTGCATCATCTTGCCGTCATTTTCCTAGAGTGATAAAACGTCTTACCATGGCTTGATCATTACATATTCCTTTTTCGCAAGTTGTGTCAGTAATCGGGGCAACAACCCGACTGGGGGCACTTAACTTTCAAAGCATACTAAGACAGCTGGACAATGTCATAAAAATCCGATCAGGCAAACAAACAACCAACTCATGCAAAACCTTATCCAATCATCGCTCCATATCATGAACACTTTTCAGCAGATACCATATCATTGTCTATTGGATGATCCAAATATCTTAATAATATATGAAATAATAGTATTACATTTTGACAAAAGGTTGTTTGATTTTTGATATCATTACTCTGGAGCCCACTCGATGATGTACTAAACTAGAGTGGCAAGGAACGGGAATGATTTTTTTTTGTTTGCTGTCTTGAGGTTAACGATCAATCTGATGCAAATATGTCACAAGACACAATTACCAAAACAATATCATTGATGACAGTTCCACATTTGCATCGGAAGGGTGGTTAATCTTTGTCTGTTTATGCAAGAAATGCTCAGGTCATCTCGGTTCAATTATACCTCGATACTTGTGTTCGCTTGCTATATCAAAAATCATGAAAATTGTACTCAGGTCATCATTGGCGCTAATTTCCCCTCTGATGCTTGTACATACTTCCAACATTTTCAAATGCTCTATGATGATTCAAGAATGCTTATAACAGGCTCAACAAATTGGTTAGTTTCATTTAGTTGCATGTTAGTTAGATCATTGGTATATATATCTGCATATTGGATTCACATCAGTGTTCTGAAAGGCTGAATGAAAACATTAACGGTTGTCATGTAGTTTTGAACTCTTTGTGGAGGACATTTGGAAATTTGTTTCATTTATCATCATTTCATCATTATCTTTATCATTATCTTTATCATTTCGATTCCATTTTCTATCATTCATTCATTATCATTTTCTTATTTCCTTATCATTTATCATTATCATGTCTATATCATTCATATCATTCATTCATTATCATTTCTCATTTTTATCATTATCATTATCATTATCATTATCATTATCTATTTCATTTTCTATCATTATCATTATCATCATCATTATCTATTTCATTTTCTATCATTATCATTATCATCATCATTTCTCATTATCATTATCATTTTCTTTATCATTATCATTATCATTATCATTATCTATTTCATTTTCTATCATCATCATTATCACTATCATTTTTCATTCATTTATCATTTCATATTATTTTTATAACATCGCCATTTTTCAATTATTATTATCATTACCTTTTCTCTCATATCATTATCCTTCATCATCCCATTATCATTTTATCATTTATCATTTACTACCATCATAATCTCATTTCATTGCATTCCACATTATAATTATTCTATTATCATCACATTGCCATTTTTTTCATTACATAAACATTACTAAACATATCATTTATCTTTTCATCATTATCATTATCAATATCACATTCATTATCTACCATTTTCATATCATAAATTCATGATGCATTTCCTACACATACTATTCATTTTTTGCATTTGACAAAATTCAAAATCAACATCTCATATATACATTATCACAATCATTACATCTACATCCTAGCTCATCCATTTGCATCATATCATTAGATCATCCTGCATCATAAGATTAGTCCGCAAAAATAATAAAAACATATCAAAATCCATCTCATATCATACATGCATAAACAGTAGCATCCATATCACATCAAGAATGCACAAACATATCATCATCAAAATCATCGCCGCTGCATATCATTGCTCATCAAAATAATACAAATGTCCAATGTCCAATAAAACTAAAAAGTTTAAAAACATGATACATGAGATATGACCAAAACTCAATATACATGCCCTGCATATGTGCAAAATATATCTGTTCCAATCACTAGCTGGTAGATGCCCCTGAAGGAGCTGGTCCGAAAGGAGGCGACTTGACACTACCCCCTACATCAGGATCCCATCGGGGCCCTGTAACCTCTCTGCCATGTGTCGATGTCTGTGATCGGGTCCTCATCCTGCTGTGTGATCGTGGGTAAGGCTCTCGACGCTTAGGCGGACACAACTCCTCGTATTGGACTCTGTTGTACTTGGCCTCTCTAGCTGCCTCAAATCCCTCTGTAATGGCCTCCCGTAATGATGTACTCTCTATGGTACCCATGAGTCTCTATGCCACACCCTCGGCCTCCAGTGCCCATCGTCTAAGTGCATCCCTCTCTGCTACCAATTGTGTCACCTGGGGATCTGGGGCAAGCGCTTGATCCTATGCCTATGTCTGAGCCTGTATCTATGTCTGAGCCTATGAAAGTTGTGCCTGCAACTGCGCTATCACACTCTAAGCCTGGGCTAACTGGCTTTGTAGTTGTGCCTGTTGTCCCTAAAAAGTCTGAACCTAAGCCTCCAATGCAGCCATATGTGCCTACTGGGATGAGGACGACACCCTAATCACTGTCCGCGGTCTGCCACCGGATCTAGCTCGCCAAACAATCTGTGCTCTGCCCAGACTATCCAATCTCTGCTGCCTCTCCTCCCCACCATCATCTCCCCTATCATCTCCGTCATCTGAGTTGTCCTCGTCTCCATCTCTACTCTCCTCTCCTCCATCTCCGCTCTCCTCACCCCCCTCCTCATCTCCCTCCTCCTCATCTCCCTCCTCCTCCATCACCTGCTCTCCGCCACCCATCACCTGCTCTCCGCTGGCCACATCCTCCTGTCTCCCTGCCCCTGGCTGCAGCGCTCCTCCAATAGCCCATGGCTCATCTGACACTGTAAATCGTGGAAATGGATGTGTATGAAAATACTATGCATAATCATCGGTCATCCCTACATCATGCACCTCTGGTCTGTCTATCCATACCTCTGGCTATAAGGTAGAATACTCTATGTATGCTACCTGGTATCGGATACATGGCCCCCATCGGTTCACCCTTGTGCTGCCCATAATGAGCAATGCCCTGTGGCATCCCCTATGTAAATCCAAACTGTCTCAGGATCCGTAATGCCAGAAATATCTCAATAATAAAGGGGGTCCACCCTATCAAATATCGCGGTTTGTAGACAAACAGCATCTCTAGGTGATCACTCTTCCATGCCTCACAATCCGTATATGGTCTCCATATCATTGCATCTATATCATCCAGTAACCATCGCCAATACTCTACCTTGCCCAACTTTTGTTGGACAAGTGCACCAGAATATGCATACACATAGGGCCTCCCTGCTGGCCTATATCTCGTACATTGAGATCTCATGATCGCAATATGCTCCCACGCCCAGATCTGTAGAAGTGTCACCCCACTCGCCAAGCTAGTGGATCCTCTATATACAACCTGATGAAGATCATGATACATGTCCGCCAATATACAGCTCCCCCAAGCATACCTCTGTGGCTGTGTCACCAACCACTCCAGCATCCTACCCCAACCAACTGCAAATCCCTTTGACCGATGGTCCGGTCCAAGGAAGCCTCCAATGAAGGCAGCCAACATAGCAACTAAGGCTGGATATCTACTGAAATCCTCCCTATCTATCCAGTAATTGCAAATGCTCACATCACCGCATATCCGCCGCAGCGCCTCGGTACCACCAATCTCCTTGTGGTCATAAACCACAAGCGCACCGACAACTAGAACCCAAAGAATCCTATACACATCCTCGGGCGTCACACTCATCTCACCAGTCGGCAAGTGAAAAGTGTTATGCTCCAAGTGCCATCTCTCTGGCAAAGTGGTCAACAATCCCCTGTTGGCCCGAATACCTCGCGGCATCGTCAACAAAGGTCCTAGTCCACAATCTGCTATCAACTGTAACTCAGCTGGTGTAAGCTCCCCTACTCGCTCCCAACATAGTGGGAACCGCTCTCTAATCTGGAGGCTTTTGAAAGCCTCCTATTTTGTTTGATCATCACAAATGACACATAAATTAGACTCATATCATGTGATCTATCTATCCAGCACATCCAATCAATGACCCATATCAACACAATCAACCAATCATATCCATGACCCATAGCAAGTGAATCTATCTGAATTTCAACTTAATCTACTCTATCATCATTTACTATTTGTTTTTCTTTTCAAAAATGCAAATTTATCAACACACAAATCATTTCCTATCTGTATTTCAATCATGAATGCAAATTTGTACCCTCATTTTACTATTTGGTTTCTATCGCAGAAATCAAATTTATCAAACATCTACTCTTTGTTTTTCAATCGCGAGAAGCAACGTTATCAAACACAAAATCATTCAATCAATCAATTTACTCTTTGTTGTTCGCCACAAAGTTATCAACTATCTACTCTTTGTTTTCTATTTTTGAAGCAAAGTTATCAATTCTTTATCAGATTTTATATCATTTTTTATCCATATCACCATGATGGTACTACAATTCATCTATCTATTGACTAAGGAAGCAATTTAAACCATCATTTTTCATCACACAGGCATTCTGTGTAAAATTTCCCATATGCGCCATTCTGTTACCCATATGCGCTAAAACACAAATGCGCTACAGTTTCAATCGAATGCGCTAAACTTTTTCCCACACGCGCTAAAACTCGGTATGCGTTAATCTATCATGTGGATGCGCCACTTTAACTCTCAAATGCGCAACTTTATCTATTTTGAGGCCTAACCCTACATGCGCAATTCTGTGCCCTAGATGCGCCACGGGATCCTAATAGCCGGTTTTAACCTATATGCGCTACTCTATCTGTCGAATGCGCTACAAGATCAATTTTAAACCTACGCCTATATGCACTACAAAATTTCCTATATGCGCTACAAATTTTTTTGAAAGCGCTAAATTTTTTATCAAATGCGCTAAAACGTGATGCAAAAACTGAAAATCAACCTAAAACACTTACAAAATCGATCCAAAATGTGAAATTTGAAATCATAAACGGTTGGAATCACTCACCGGGGGTCCATACGCAGCTGGTCTATGATATCGGCGTGCTCGCTCGAATCTATGTCTGTGCAATGGGATCTCCATCTCGCCAAGTCATTGTCAGAGCTCACTTTTCACTATAGCAGCAGGGTGAAAATGACACTTTATTTTACCCCTTTTTACCTTTTAAGGGTCTATTAGGGTGAGAGTTAGTGGCATTTTTTTCGTTCCTTCCATATTATTTTTCACCGGGCCATCACAAACATCATTTATCGGGAGCTAAATCATCGTTTCCCTATCATTCTCGACATCATCTTCCATGATTTACCTCCCAAGGGGGCATCATCGACATAAAAAATTAGAAACATATCAGGGGCAAAAAAAATTTATTTTCTTTGAAGCAATGCATTTCACACATCACTTCAAAGAGGGGCAAAATGTATACACATAAAAATGGTCATGTTTATAATCCTGGCAATTAATTAAATATTTATTATTTAATTAATTTTTCTAAAAATCCTCTACATATGATTAAATTTAATTAATTTAATTATATTGTTCATTCATCTTATTTCTTCTTTCGTAATTAAATAAATTTATTTTATTTAATATTTTCATACGTCCACTTAATTAATTAAAAAATACATTTTATTTATTTAAATTAATTATCATTGTTTGAATTTAAATTAAATCTTTTGATTTAATTAAGTTTAAATATTTCTCTTTCTTCTATTTTAAATTTTCTTCTAATTAGTTAAATATTTCATTTAATTAATTTTATAAAAGTGATTTAATTAAATAAATCTTATTTAATTAAAGATAATGCTTTCTTCTAAATCACAACTAGATATTAAAATCTTTTGTTTTCTTTTCATATCATAATTAAATATTTTATTTAAATATGAGATCTTCTGCTTTCTTCAAAAAATCCTGATTAAAGCTTCTTCTTATCACAAACTTTCTTCTACTTTAAAAGCTTAATTAAATATTTCATTTAATTAAAAAAGTTGAATGTCATCCACAAATAAATAATTGAATTTTTAATTCATTATTTAATAGCTTTTAAATCTTTCTTTTATCTTTTTAAAGAAAGATGATTTCTTATTTCTTCTTTTCATTTTCATAAAAATAGAAAAATCTTGTTTTCAAGTTTTTCTATTTTCTCTTAAGTTTCATCTATCTTCAGCCATTCGATCTGCCAGGAATTATCACAACCGTTAATCAAGACAGCCAATCAGAATCCTTTGGAAAACTTATAAATACCTGTGTGAATCTAAGCATTGGTAATAGGCAATTAATTAGAGTATATGCATTTATTCATTTAGCATTAGTATCATAGCATCATGTTTATTTCAATCATCTTCATCAATTCCATATCATGGCTTAATCTTCCATCATGCATCATATTTAAATCTCGTTCTTTAGGAAGACATTTCGTTGAGCCTAGCACATAAATCTGAGAGCAAAAGCAGAATCAACAAAAACACTGAAGATAGAGGAAATAGGACGACAATCGAAACAGAATATTGAGTTTGCATCTCCTTATCTTTTATTTTCTGTTTTGAATATGATGTCTTATTGGTGTACTTGAATAGTATTTATTTTATTTCATTATTATGCATATTTTCGATCACACAGGTACCCCACAATGATATTGTTGTGCAGGGAGTTGATTTCCTTGAATCTTCTGAAGAGGTTGACAAAGTTCCTTCAGGTGCTTCTTCTCCATCAGAGACAGTTGGTAGCCCTTCACATTTAGTGATTCCTTGTCCAAATTCATTAATTGAGGCTTCCACTATCATCATTCATCATGACATATTCAGTTTTCTAGACTTGGCATCACAGGTTGGCTTTGTTTCAGGTATCACTAACTTGGCTACTTCTACAAGTTTGGAGGAAATTCTTGAAGGGATATCACTCCTCTATTCAGATCACACTTTGGAGAGTTCTCTTGAGTGTCCTCATCCTTTTGTCTCAACCTTGATTGGGGATCTTGAGACTATCTTGGAGGTACTTGGTTTCTCTTCATAGATTTCTTATCTGAGACTTCTTCTCTATCATTCCATTCAATATTTGAGGTATCTTCAACATCGGCCATTGGATTTGTTTCTTCCTAGTGGGAGACTTGTGGTTTGGACACATTTTTTGCTTTAGACTTCTTTCAGTGGTTTTCAGGACACTTCATTTAATGGGGGCTATCAAGTCTCAATCACATTCATCATATCCATTACACTGTCTTTGGATATTATTCAACATTAGTTTCTGCATTGTCTTGGTTTGTCACCTTCGTCATTGATTATGGAATCTTCATCATCAGGAAAGGAGACACATGAGCAGAGTTCAAAGACATCATCATCCACCTTAATCCTTCCTTCCTTTAATTCCTATCCGGAATGGGAAGCATCTCTGCACTTCCACTTGGTTTTGTTTCTTCCAAAAGGGAGACAAGTTATTTGTCGACATTGGATCGTGTTCTCTCTTCATACACTTACCATTTTTGTAGGTGATCACATCTTTTGGGGGGGCTATACAGTCTCTCTATTTCCTACCTATGGGGGGATATTGTATTTTATCCATGTGATGGATGGTGTACTTGGGGGGTATTTGGGAGAACTCCATCCTTCCCATCCTATCTCACATTTTTTCTTTTTCATCTCCTTTTTGGAGAGGGGTTTTGTTCCCACTAGGTTTTCCCCCTTTCTCTGGTTGTGGGAGATTTTTTGCATCTTCATGTACATGGGTACCTAACATGGCCTCGTAGTTAGGACCCATCATCAATCATCATCTTTGCATAATCATTGCATTTTCCTCCCTAAGTTGAACTTATGGGGGGTGTTAGTGTAATTAATTTAATTATTACACTAGCATAAGTTAACTTAGGTCATGCATCATTTAGTCCTAGGTTAGATTTTAATAAATCATTTAATAAATGGGATAATATTCCCTTCCTTGTTTATGGGATAAGATTCTTTCTAGAAGATGAGTTGTCCTTCTAGAACTTATCTCAACATTTAAAAATTTTATAGATAGGTTTCACATGTTGTCACATGTTGTTAGATCAAGACACATGGCAACATCTCATGCATCTTAGGTTTTCTCTCTTTCCTATATAATCATGAAACTTGTTCATTTGTAACATATCAATATCATATCAATTAATCATATCAATAGAATCTCTATTGTGCATGCCTAGTTGCAACACTTTCTTTTTGGTTGATCATCTTTCCTGGCAAAGGTCCTCCATTGAAGACTGCAGCTTCAGGGAACCTGTGCATCTATAATCTCAATAGTATGTCTGTTAGTGTAAGGAATGTCAAATGCTACACCTGTGGAAGATTTGGGCATGTTACTAATCAATGTAGATCAAGAGGAAATCAATGGAATGAATGGTCTAGAAAAAGAAATCTGGTGTGTTACAATTGCAATAGATTTGGTCACATTGCAAGATTTTGCAGGAATAGAAACATGGATAGAAGAGGTCTGGTATACAAAGGAAGAATTTCATAGAAAGATGAAAAAGGAAAAGGAAAAGTGATTGTGGAAGAGATAAGAGATCAGATTAAGAAAACATGGATAAAGAAGAGTGAATATGAAAAGCCCATACCGGAAGCTGTCTCCGGTAATTCCTCCAGAAAATGATCTTAGGCCATTAGCCTAGGGGGAGTTTTTCAAGAAAATCCTTTGTCCTCCTATCAGTAATTGGCACCAGAATGTAGGAAATTTTTAGTAGTTGTGCCATTAGGATTCAAATGTGTCAATGATCATTTGTGCAGGAATTCAAGATCTAGAAGGTCTGCAGATGAATTCTTCTCTTGGTGTTTGAGAAAGCAGAGTAACAAAATCTCCTAGGGAAAAGTATTTAATGTGGCCAAAAGGGTTAGGTGCACAAGTTATAAAAGGGTATTTGGAACCCTCATTTATCACCTTGCATTGAGGAAGAATAGAAGGAGAGCCTTTGCAACAAAATTTCAAAGGATTCAAGTCAATTTGGCAACAAATTCATTAGGTATTTTAGTTGCTCGTAGAATTTCTAATTTTGTGCTTAGTAGAAAAACCTTGTTCAGTACGAAAAGTAAAATAAAGAAAATCAAAGGAATAGTGAATTTGGATAAATATAGTAGTAGGAAGATTAGGGATGTAAGAAATATGTTGTTGGATGATGAATTGAAGTGGCTTGAAGGTGTGAAACATAGAAGTTTGGACATTTGGAATAAATTTCCCTATTTTGACAATGCGGAAGTGGTTAGGTTTATCTTGAACAGATTGAATGAGGACACTCTCACTCTAGATAAACCTTATCTCATTTCAAAAGAGGTGATAAAAAATTTAACTGGATTATGCAATGTCGGGGATATTCAGAAAAAGAAGTTGATTCAAAACATTGAAGTCAAAACCCTAACTAGAATAACAGGAGATCAAAGGGCTCTAATAATTTCAACGATCAAAGATCCAATAATGAGGTACATTACACAAGGAATTTCATACAAAATTTTCTTTAGAAAAAGGGAAGGATCAACCTTGGTAGGCACAGTTTACATTTCTCATAAAATGATAATGGAGGATCAAAAATTTCACCTATGTAGTTTGCTAAAAGAACAATTGATAGAGAATGTTCAATTAATATTTAATTAAAATGGTTGATTTTCATAAAAATCATGCAAGAAAATATAAGTAAAGTGCATAAGACATAAATCTCAAATTTACCCATAAACTCACAGCTTCTCTAAGATGATTAAGTTTATTGACTTGAAAGTCATAAACCACTGGCACTAATAATTCACAATGACTTTCACAAAAATAAAGGTCAAAATATTAATGATGTGAATTGAAATATAGTAAAAGCTCAGGGAACCCTAATCATCACTCATTCTTTACAACGCATTATTTGGAAACCCCTTGCTGTGCCGCCATGATCTACTGGTATTGAAGGTCTGCGGGCCATTTTGGAGCTCAACTCACAATATTTTGCTATTTCTGAGTCATTTTTAGATGGCTAGAAGCGAAGAACTAAGGTAGGCTCTGGTTATTTAAATATCTTGCTTCATTACAGTCAATAATATGCTTGATTTGAGCTCAAAAACTCATGGCCGCAACCAAGAAGATTGTCCTAGGTATTTGATTTCTTTCCTTTCACAGGTTCGTGGTCTTGTTTTGTAGTTACATTCTTCCTTTCACTGGGAACCAAAGGAAAAATCTTGAGCTGCACACCAAGAGAATTCACAAATTGTACATACCCATGAATATGGAAACAAAAAATCATATTATGATCCTCTTTATATGAGGGTTTTACTGTTATGGCCACCATGAGAAAAGCTTGTGCTTTTGAATATATTTATATTGTTGTGCAAGTTGGACTTATGAATTTTGAAGCTCAAGGAGAGCTCAGTCATGAACTTGTCTCTTTCTTCATGGCAACTTTTGGGTTTCCTCCATTCTAAATAAAAAGAATTTAACCTCATTGCTTTTTTATCTTTCTAAACATTTAGCATCATCCCTACAGAAAAATAAGAAATGACCTCTCTTTGCTGCTTCCAAAAAAAATAAAAATGCATGTAGTTGAATCTGTAACTCAAATCCTTTCCTGTAGAAGTGTATCCTTTTTATAAAAAAAATCATGAAGAAGACTTGTCACTGTATATATTACATCACTGATAAATGACTCACTAATTGCCACCTTCTTTTGCTGTCACTGTAAACCTTAGTAACTATCTTTTAATTCTGAATCTTATAAAAACTAAGGTTGCTCCTCCTTTTGAAATAATTGTCAATGGCTAGATAGATCATCAAAAGTAACTCATGCTCTGTATATATGCATTTTTTATTGTCCATTGAATCACCAAATAAATCATTATAATCCTCATCAAAAAGTGTATTTGACCCTGCTACTTTTGAGTTAAAGATCTCTGTCATCTCCACTTTTATAATAGAATTCATTGCACCATTCACTGTTAGTATTTCTACTCTTTTTAGCTCATAGTTGGAAACTTGCAAGTATAAAATATTGACCCATATGACTGTTATTTTCCTCTATATAAGCTCACTCAAAAGCATTTATCTCTATGATTTTCATAACTTTGCTCCACTGTGCAAATTACATAACAGTTATAATGGCACTTCACCATTTGATCACAAGCTCTCCCATACTATGGCTACACTCTATTAAAGATCCTATAGCTGCTTATTTTAAATTACTCCCTTCCAGTTATGGAGTGCAATATCATTAGTATTGTCAGCCATGAATGTTTTTTCAAACCTCTGATTCTTTCTATAGCTTTATCTGGACTTGAATTCCTTTGATAAATGGAACAGAGCACAGATCTTTATTGAACCTAACATGGCTGTAATATAACTGTGTCTGCCCCTTTATGTCAACCATGGCTGTTACTTCATCATTATATGAGTATTGGCTATTATAAGTGATAAAAAATTATACCTATTATGCATCACTGCTTTTTGATTTCATGCCATTACATTATCTTGAATGTACATGCTGAGTCTCCATTTGATCTGGTTACTATCATTTGGCATTTTGAAACATGTGTGCCCATTTACTTTTATCAATTTCGTACCAACAGTCTTGTTCATGACTGTCCTTGACTCTTATGAAGTTCTTATGAATGAATGTTATGTGCTTTGTAGACTCTCATATATGAATGCTGAATGAGAGAATACCTTCATACCTTCTTGATATGTCAGGCTCGACCCTTATGGGAGCCCATTTTTTCCCACATATCTGATGAAAATGATCACGAACATGAAAAACCTATTCCTGCACATTGAAACAAACAAGTTAGCAAAATAAATGAAGCTAAAAGCTTCCATTGAATTATGTTTTCTTTTGAATAGTGAAATCATCTGATGGATGCCTGATCGAATGTATGTTATATTTATGTTGGTAGTGTAGGAATATTATAGGACATAATTTGTCATTGCTTAGAGACCATCTCTAATAGCATATTTCATTGTTCTTGCAGATGCTTTTGGAGCCTGGAGCTAGATCAATTTGAAAGCACAACAACTGAAGACCTCAAGTGTAACAATGATTCGTCATTCCAAGAAATGACGAATCACCTTCTATCTTATGTTTACATTATTTGTAGTTATATCATATACACCTCCTTTATGTATTCATCATTTGATTATAAATATCAAATTGGCTACTCCTGCGGCTTGTACAGGACTTCAACTTTTACAATATGAATAAAGCAACATTCTTTTATGCAAATATATGAGTTCCTTTGTCTGAGAATTGTATAATAACACTTGAAATTCATAAGTAATCAAAGTTCTGGAACATAATGAATACTTAAGCATAAAAAAATTTGTACCTTCTTTGATGGATGCAATTCAGCTCTACCTGTTTTGAGTTGGTAGTGAAAAATAGGTAACAGTAACAACGATTATCATTGATAAAGAAGAAAATTGGATGATGTGTGAAGCCTCAAGCCTAAAGTGCAACCTCAAATTTGTCCTCTTTAATATACATGGCCCAACAAGAAATCAGGACAAGGAAAAACTGTGGGATACACTAAGCTAGAAATTATCCAAGGTAGGAAGTTATTTGATAATAATAGGTGGTGATTTTAATGTCATACTTAGGAAAGAGGAGAAATTTGGAAGAAATGAAAAAGTCTCATCGTCAATGAATGAATTTGGATGATTCTTAACAACAATGACCTAATAGATGATCAAACATAGAAAGGATTATATACATGGTCAAATAGGAGGGATGAAATGTGTTGTATAAGAGAAAAACTAGACAGATTTGTATTTTGACATAACTGGTTGTAAACAAACTACAAGATGGAAGCAAATATTCTTCCTCTAGTTGGATTAGATCATCTTCCAATAAAAAATAACAATTACATTAAAAAAAATATCAAAGAAGCTACTTCAAAGTGGAAAAGATGTGGTTTAGAAAGGATGAACTGGTAAACCTAATTGAATGTTGGTGGAACTAAGCACCAAAATGTGTAGGGAAAAAAATCTTCATTTTCATAAATAAACTAAAGTACATCAAAAGGAAATTACAGGAATGGAACAAGATAGTCTTCAAAAATATATTTGTTGAAAAGAAAGACTTGAAGAAGAGTTGTCAAATTTGAATAAAAAAGTAATGAAACATGGAATGTTCTAGAAAGACTAAAAGAAGGAAAATAGAATTATGGAAGAAGGATAAGAGAATTATGGAAGAATAAAATATGGAGTGCACTACCAATAAATTGAATGAAAAGACTATTGAAGATAAGTAGGGCTGCCAAATGAGCTTAATGAGTATTCAACCATGAAATGAAGAACTATGCATTAAGCTAAGGCATGAAAAACTAATTTGGAAGATAAATTGAAACAAGAATTTTGATTAAGAAACATGAAGAATTGTGAACTTTAATGAAATAAGAGTGAATTGGAAAACAAGGTAAAATAATACAATGATGAGACTAAATAATTGAAGGAAAACATATTTGAAATAGGCTGCAAAAGATGGATGTTGGTCTCTAAACAACGTTTGAGGGAGGGTCTTTTCCTATCTATAGTAGGAGAGATACACCAGAATACATAAGATGGAAGATGGGTTACTACAAATGTATGGTGGACTGTCTTTTTCTCTCTAAGAGGAAAGGTACAATAGATTATCATTTCTTGTGCCCAAAGCACCACAATCAGGCTACAAAATGCCAATTTCAAAACATGTAAAATAGGCTAGTGATTTCTAGGCCTGAATCACTAAAACTATGCTACACAATGCCAAATTTCATGTTGAAAGCAATTGAAACAGACTACATAAACTCAATTTTCATGTTTGAAGATTCATATATAAACTTTCTATGTTGTATGTAATATTGGTATAAAAATTCAATAATGGAAAAATTTAACTAGTACCACAAAAATAGAGGGGGGCACAAATGTGTAAGTTTATAGTATTAGGCACACAATTTTTCTAATACATTTGTAATTTTCACCTCTTGACCACTAAATATTTTTTCATTTCACATAAACTAACAACTTAATCAAACAAGTATCTATGATCTAAAATGGAAGTGTTGATTTCAAAAGTTCTTTTTTCACCATGGTGATGGAAAATAAACATCACCAATTATATGCTTATACTCAAACATGCTAAGCTCCTATAATTAAGGAAATCCCTAGACCTATGCCTAAACCTCAAGGTTCATGTTGACCCTACCTACACATCTCCTTGTGGTAAATTAGAGGCTTCATAGTTTTCCCAACAATATTAGAGGAATTTCATTCTCTCCTCTTGTATGAGATATCTAATCTCACCTCTAAACCATGACTATGCATTAAGCATAAGCTATGAACTTAGTAAATTATAATATAATGATAATAATATTCCATTAAGTGTTGGTTTCATACCAAAAATTACTAATCCTTAATGTATAAACATACAAAAATACATAGGGGTTATATCACACCATAATTCCAAAGATCACACACACAGTGACTATATCTAGCATACATCACATATACACCAGGCGAATAGCTCATATGCACATCATAGTATAAAAATGACTAGATCATACAGACATCATATGTACAATGGTGATTATATCATATGTGTACATCACACTAGTACAACCATGATTGGATCATACACA